>WWET01002218.1:172639-197149 GCA_011038615.1 Limnodynastes dumerilii
ATAAGCAAAGCAGCTGATAAAAAAGATCAGTATACTATTGCAAAGTTAGTTTTTTTCTATCCTGTAAGTACGGGCAGTAACCCTGCCACTTGCTATAGCCCAGTCTTGTTTGCTCAACATTGTAAAGCTCTATGAACTCTGTTATGCTCCTGCTAGGTAAAAACCTATTCATAAGCCATTAAAAATCAGTCAATGCAAATGAACAATTGGGAGGCATGCGCATGTATGTTTAAATAGTGCAACCTAGTGATTGTGGATACCTCATCTTTTATTTGCGATGATGTTAAAAATATCCATTACTCATCATTTCCCACATTAACTCTTGGTGCCTATTATTATTCAATTTAATGGGATTATTGAAATGAAAGCATCAAAATAAAATGTTGTTCATTGACTGTTGCCCACATGTAAGACCCCATATGTTGTCGTTAATCACTAATTTTATTCATTTTAACATGGCAAAACTATCAAAGGACTTTTTCTTGATGCTCATGATAACTTCCACCTGGCCTTGATCTACTGTAAGTTGATTGTGGCCAAATTGTCGTTACAGTTGTCAGTCTAAACCATTTGCTGAATTAAGCAACTTCCTTAAGAGGATTTACTGTTGATTTCAGATATTTGAGCTAGTTATTTTTCTTGGCGCTCATATTGCCACATGTTTGCTTAAAGCGTAGGCTGAGCGCAGTCTGCCAGTTAGGACAATAGTTAAGGCAGTCAGTAAAGACAGTCCATACTACTAGATTCTGCTTAGGAACATACAAAGCAAAGCATACAAGCAGGACACGGGATGCATTCTTCGCAATGAAAAATCTATTTCAAAATACAGACAGCGGAAAGCTCATTTTCATCTATCTCTAATTCGAAAATATTACTGATTAGAACGTTTTAGTAATGAATGGGTATGAATAAGTATGATGAATTTATCTTTCAGCATACTTACCCATTTATTCATTTGGAAACTGCCGCTGCAGACCTGTCACATCACCGCAGATCTGCCGCACCAGAATGTACAGGTGAGTATTACTAGGGAGTCTATGGGGAGTCTTAGGGTTAGGCTGCGGGGAGAGGAGTCTTAGGGTAAGACAAGAGGGAGAGGAGTCTTAGGGTCAGGCTACAGGGAGGGGAGTCTTAGGTTCAGGCTGTGGGAAAGGAAGTCTTGGGGTTAGCCTATGGGGAAAGATCTCTTAGGGTCAGGCTGTGGGTCGGAGAAGGTTAGGGTAATGAAAGGGGAGGGTTATAGTAATGGAAGGTAAGGGTTAGGGTAAGGATTTGGATAAGGGTTGTGGTTACATGAATACTTACCATTCATCCTGGTTATGATCGATTGCTTCTGTCTTGCCTAGGAGAAGCAATCGATCATCCCCAGGACGAACGGTAAGTATTAATGTAAGCACAACCCTTATCCTAATCCTTACCCTAACCAGTTGAGAACCAGTTTGAAACTGGCTGGTATAAACTGGCCCTTTTCGAAAAAGTGCAGTTTTAACCGCAGAGCCACACCTGCATAACATATTTATAGTATAATAAGAGCTAGAATGTCATATAGTCATATCTACAGTCATGTATTATAAATACAAAGAACATGAAACTAATTATACAGTATATTAATAATATATGTTTAATTACAGCCACTACTGTTATTGTAACGCCCATTGAATTAATAGAACCTAAATTCTTTACTTAAAATCTGCAGAATTGCTTCAAGCAAAAACCAGAAGAGTTTATCTGGTTAAACAAATGTATATAATTTTTTGTAAACATTAAAATATTTTACTATATATTTTCTTTCTGTAATATAGTTTTCATTTGTCCTTCCTGAATGTGGACTTGGAGCATGGAGATTATAAGGTATATGATATGATCATATGAATAACTTTAGGGCCGGTGCTAATACTAGATGGCTTTAGGCAGCTTCTTAGGGTGCCGGGTCTGAATGGGCAGCATGGAGGCGATAAGGGACTTAGTTAATCCTCTAAAGTAGCGCTTAATACACCTGCTCAGCTGTCAGGGACATGGCAAAACAGCACAATCCACTAGTATTCTTTATACTGGAGCTGCAAAGCTAACCATATGTGTGTGTGTGTGTATGAGTGTGTGTGTATATGTGTACTGAAAACCCTATCCACATATATTTATATAAGGGGCAATAGCACAAGCTGTCCCTTTAAAAAAAAGTTAAACATAGCGCAGTTTAGCAGTACAGGGCTAGTTATTCTTTGTTATTGTCACTAAATACATATAGCTTAAAAACATACTGCTATAAAATTAGTTCTATTAGCTATATTAATGGACTGGATGCAGACTTCTGCCGCCACCGCAGAGTTCCAATGCTGGTTCACCGTCAGATCCTAAGTCTTGTATGTGAGAGGGGAGGCCACTCCCTCCACACACAAGAGACTTTCAACAACAGAACCCTACCTTACAATTGTACATAAGGACTTAACCACATACTTATTGTATAATCCAGTGGTCGAAGTGGACATTTAGAAGTGGCGGTATGAAAATATAGCAATAACAGAACTAAATGGAGATTTATAGCTTTTCTATTAAATTCGTGGGAGAAGTGATGTACCACCATATACCGCCCTGGAATAAATTAGATATCTCTCCTCTCCCACCATCCATGGCCGTCGGAGACCGTTCCATTAAGGAAGACTGGATCTGTTGGATCCAGTTCAGTAATGTAATGGAATCGCATAGCATGCACACGCTTACTCGCAAAAAGGAGACGAATTTCTGCTTTTCGCTATCGGGTCTGGTTTAAGGTTATTTGAGTAGAGTATATCCATGGCACATGGTAGAATTAATGGCATGTGATCTGAAAATGACACACAAGGAAATGCCTACACACAAAGCAAAGCAAATAAGAAAAAAAAAAACAGGAATGGAATCTGGACTTCACCCTCTAATGATTTGGTGTTTCTGACATGGACATGAATGGTGTCAATGTGAAAAAATGCAGCAGTAAATTCGCTCTTCCACAAGTGCCACGTCTCTGCCGGGTGACATCGGCTTCTTCTCATAGTACAGAAAGTGACATTACCTCAGCCTACTCAGATGCCAGCACCAAGTATTCACACTTCCCAAATTAGAAATATCTTCATATTGTTGAGCCAGTAGAGCTGTTTTCCATATAGATGTCTAATTTACAAAACTTGGAAAGTACAATTAACGACTGGTATGTGTCATTAAAAGCATACGTCAAATGCCTGTCCAGGAATGTCCTTGTAAAGCAACTGTACAAAAGCCAACTAAAAGCAGAATCAATTTAATAATACATTACATCTGGAAATTTAGCAGACACATTCTGAATTTAATTTAACGGAAAAGATCCATTAAGGACATATATTTTCGTGAAGCATTTAAGACACTGGAATTAATATACAAATGTTCTTGGAACAGAAAGAGCTGCATAGAAATGGCCATATTTGAAAGAAAAAGAGGGTCCTCTCCATCTTGCACCCATTATTCATCCCCTTCCTGATGTTCAGGATGAGACTTGAATGAGACACAGCTGTGTGGATGGACTATAAGCATGATATTTGCATTTTTCCCCATTAATAATTATAAGCAAACCAGAATGGTTCATCTGGTTAAACAAATATATGATCATTTTTCTAAATATTAAAATATTTTAAAATATTTCACTATATATTTTATTTCTGTAATACAGTTTTCATTTTATTTGTCCTTTCTGAATGTGGACTTGGAGCATGAAGATTGTAAAGTATCCCATATGACCAGATGAGACAGATTTTATATTGCCTCCACAATACTATATAACTTCAGGGTTGGTGCTAATACTAGATGGCTTTAGGCAGCTGCTTAGGGTGCTGGGTTTGAATGGCCAGCATGTAGGCGATAAGGGACCCTAATGCTGGGGGCTGCGGAACTCACAATCCACCACTCAGTTAATCCACGAAAGTAGCGCTTAATACACCTGCTAAACATGTACTTGACAGCGCAAGTAAGAGCGGCTACAGGGTTTTAGTTTAGTTTCAGTGGCTTGTGTGGTCAGTTGATCCACATAACGGTGCTTACATGTACTGCTTGATTGATGCAAAAGATGGCCAGGGAAGGGGGTAGGGGGAGACATCTAGTATCTAGTTGAGGCTTTGCCTATGGTGTCAAAAGAACAATTTAATTATTCTCTTAAGCTAAAAATAGGGTCTAGGGTCAATATCATTTAAACTGTTTATTATAGCAACTTGTTGACTTATTTAATGAAGCACTTTCCGCCCCAAAGTAATGTGAAGTGTTCCTCATCAAAGTTACCTTTGTCCTCAATACTTTACACATTAGGGAATGGCATATTCAGTGTAGTTAGGAAGCAATTTGTATTTTGGACACTATTGAACCTATAACTATGTACAATCAATAGGTATCATCAGAGATCTAATGAAAATTAGCTTTAGTCAGACTATGTTGTAGCCAAGTAACAATGTAGAATGTAATATTGGCTGAGCATTAGAAGTATTTGCACACTGTCATTGAAAACCATTGTAACTTACAAAAATTTTACCCTAAGGAAAGAGGTTCCTAGAATGTGACAAACTGCGCTAATCTTGTGTAAGACCATGGTCTTCATAGACAACAAACCTCAGGACTGTCCCATAAAAAATGGAATTAATGACAGGTAATGTTTAATGCCAATCTGATATTCCAGAGCTGTCATTTCAACAAGGAATAGGAGAATCACTGAGGTATATTTAGCGGTATTTAATAGTTATCACCATAATTCAGTAAGGGATGAAGTGACCAAGTTCTGTGCCTGTGCCAGTTCTGGCCTAGGCAATGGGAGCTGGTAGGGCCTCTTTCACAGTACACGACTGGTTCAAATGTATAAATAGCAATATTAACCCATCAGCCACAGATCAGCTGATATAACTCAAGGCAACCTTGCTTCTTTGGTTGGATTTTAGAGACTCTCCAGTGTATCTCTCATTTCTAACATGTAATTAGGTTACAGCTTAGGAGGGCTTGTGGCAATAGAAGAATTAAAGAATATGAAGAATTATTCTTTATTCATATTTTCATACTCTTTTCTTCATATTCTTTATTTAAATTTTTGCGTGTTGGTTACTCTCCTTGGTGAGCAGTGGTTTTGGCTGATAAATGTAACTATTCTTCAGCAGGGTTGCTGACTTTTAGCAGCTTCCCTCCAGGAGATCCCAGAGGGAAGCCATAGATGCATGGAAGGGGCGGGACTTAATGACGCATTTTATGTAAATTGTGTCATTAAGCCCCACCCCCTTGACAATTAATTAATAATTTTTACCTTTAATGGGAATGGGGGGCGTGGCTTGATGGCGCACATTGCGTCATCATGTCCCTAGCAACAACAGGATACTAGTGTTGCCGGGCAGGGGGGCAGGACTTGAGGCCATGGTTTCTATGAAACCACGGTCCTTAAGTTTCTTGCAGGAGATTTGCAGGCTCTCCCGGGATACCGGGAGAACTGCCCGAATTTTAGGAGTCTCCTGGACATTCCGGGAGAATTGGCAACCCTGATTTCAGTGCTCAATACTATTGTTGACCTTTAAATATTTCAGGCTGCTCTACATAGATTGGTGAATATACCGATTCTTTCAGATATAGTATAGTATAGTATATTACTGTATACTCATTTCTTTACTAATTGAAGAATTAGTCTCAATCAACTAAATCCCCCTTTTTACCACAGATGGTGAGGACATGCTAAGTGCTGTTACCTCCCTGGCCTTTCCTTATTATCGCTTAGTTCTCAATGGACTGGTTTCAGACTTACACAAAATGCTTATTTTCCACTTGCAAGGAGCAGACAGTGACTGCATTATGCGTGCGCACACACTGCATTTACCCTGATCCAGACTGCTGTACTAGAAGTGTTTGATACGACAGGGCAGGAAGGGGCAGGATGCATACAGCAAGTATGTTACAGTAAGGGCGTTTTTTAGCCCTATCCTGCTTCTTCACAGTTCTCATTTACAGTGAGGACAATACAGAATACAAATTCAATGCAGGGTCCACAGATCATAAGTGTGTCTATGTGAGGGGAGTGGTTTCCTCTTGGACGCACTGGACGCAGGATCCAGGGGGATTTGGCTGCTCCTAGTGTAGCAGAAGAGGAGGTCTGCATCTGTTCCAATATATGCTCTCATTTTTCCCTTTCTGTGATAGGCAAGATCACTGCTTTATATTGTTGCATACTTCTTATGATGAAATCTTTTCATGTATTTACATCATAGTTGCCAACTCTCCCTGAATATCAGGGAGACTCCCTGAAGATTGGGTGATCTCCCTGACTCCCTGAAGTGTTTGGTAATCTCCCTGATTCTAATTTCATCCATTGAGGTCTATGGAGATGACCAATTTCATGGAGGCCAAGATGTAATGAAAGAATCTTGTTAATCAGCTGCAGTGTAGTGTCTAGCTTTTCTATAAAGATAGTAATGAAAGTATTCACTGACAATTTAATAATCAATAAATACTGACATTTTTATTGTAAAATAGTTTTCCTGGCAGTGCTAGATACACCTATGGGTGGAGCTATTCACAGGACACACCTCTTTGGCGCTACAGGACACACCCATTTGGTGCAGCACCTTGATAGTGCTCTCACAATCTCCCTAATATTCATTTGCAAAACTAGGCAACCATGAGATATATCCCTGCATGCAAAGAATACAATTAACTTGACTCCCCCTGCAATCAACATGGTTTAGCCCAGGAGTAACTAATTTCAAGCACTTATATATAAAAATAAATAAGCATCAGATTATGCATAGAGAACGAACTACTGTACAGCCTGTGTCAGATTCCAAATGCTTATCTGAAGATCCTGCTGAGAGTAAAGAAACAAAGAGATTTGAACTCATCACTGCCAAGAAATAAAGATGGCTACTTGTTCTCATCTACTGGACAATACAATATAACACATAAATAACACAGTAAATCTCTGGCATCAGTTCAAAAGCACATGGATGGATATAACTCAACCCAATTTTCTCTGCTACATTATTACTTTGATCTGGACATCCCAATCATGATCTGACTGTTCTGTAGGTGCAAAGTTCATTATATGTCTGTTCTCTGCACTTTTCATTTTAATGCACCAAGCAAGGGATCGGGATGCCATGTGCTGACCAGATGAGGAGATCAGAGGAATGTCAAATTCAAAGGGATAGGGGACATGCTAACTGGAGCCAGCTGTTCCCCAGTGCGGCTGATTAATTGCACATGTGTCTGTGTGGGTTTGGGTTTTAGGAGCATCTCTGCTCCAGGGGCTGAGAGAAGTCCTTCTATTCTAGCAGCTGCTTTCTGTTATTACTTCAGTCTCAGATCTCAACTCTCTCAATTGTCTTCTTTTGGGTATATTTGCAGCATAAGCTCATAAAACAAAGACAAAGTATGAGAATAAGATATTTAACTTGTTCTGTGCCTCACATTATCAGTCTATGGGCTAGGTTAACTAAACTTCCCAAAAGGAAAAAATGGAGATGTTGCCAATAGCAACCATTGAGTTTCTAGCTCGCACTTTCCTATTGCATAGAGAATGGCAGATAGAATCTGATTTGTTGCCATGGGCAACAACTCAGTTTTTCCGTTGCGTTTATGTTTAGTAAATCTAACCCTTTGTGCTTTACGCTTGGTATGATCTGAATAAATAATATAATACATAAGTAAAACAAATGAAACTGAGTCTGGGAATCTGCCTTCCAGCGAAGCTTAGGTTGAGAATTCAGAAAAGAAGAAGTAGACTATAAAAGGAATTATATCATTTCTCTTCTGTCACAGATAATTCTATTTATTTCACTATAAATTTGCACTTGTCTTTTGTTATATAAAATGAATGGTTGCCCTTTATGGGTCAGGAAATGCGGTCTATGCAATACAGCAGATAAGTCATAAAGTATTGGCAGACGTTTAGCCCAAGATATATAACCAATTGTTTCAGATTTGATATAATGTAGCACACAGTCACTGGTCCGGATTCTCAGTTACATGGTTTTCGTCTTACGTACGTTGTTTTAAGAATTGAGCTACTACGCATGTGTAGTAGCTTATTTACACTATCTATGTACCATTTCTGTACATAGATTGCGTAAACGCGGTCTTTATGCTATCTACATTCCATTTCTGTACATAGACTGTGTAAGTGCGGTCTATTCTATAGAATGCACTAACGCAATCGACGTACAGAAATGGTACGTAGGTAGCATATCGTAGATAGCGGAAATAAGCTACTACACATGGGTAGTAGCTCAATTCTTAAAACAACATAAAACTACATAACTGTGAATCCGGAACCACTATCTGCGTTTCTTGTTTATTCCTTAGGTACTGTTGTTTCTTATTATTAATATAAATAACTGAATTATTACCATGAAAATATATTTTATAATGAGAAGATTCAGAAGATAACCAGTGGACCAGCCTCATGTCTGTATCTCTCTTGCAGTTTAATGTTTTAATGCAATATTTAAGCACAAAATCATCAGCTTTCATGTTAATAATAGTGAGGTATTGCTATGGGTGTGGGTCTCCGCTTAAAACGGCCCTTTTTCGAAAGGTCTGTTTTTTTACCAGCCAGTTGCAAACTAGCTGGTATCTCGATTGTTCCTGCCTCACCAAGGAGAAGCAATTAATCTTCCCAAGAACGAAGATGGAGCTGCGAATGGTGAGTATTAATGTAATCCCAACCCTTATCCATATCCCTACCCTAACCTTCCCCTTCAATTACCCTAACCCTAAACCTCTCCTTCCATTACCCTAACCCTAAGCCTCTCCTCCCCGCAGCCTGACCCTAAGACTCCCTTCCCTGCAGCCTGACCCTAATAGTCGCCATAGACTTCCATGTAATACTCACCTTCATGCAGCGGTTCTGCAGGGCAGTTTCCAAATAAATGAATGGTAAGTATATCCTGGAAAATACATTTGGCATACTTACCCATTCACTAAAGATTCTAATTAGTATTTTTTTCTAAATAAGCTTTCGACTTTCGAAAATGGAACTTTAGTTATATGCAAACTGCATCCCAATTACTATACATTGTTACCTAAACAAGCTCTTTCCCATCTTTCTGATTTAGCTTTTCCCACCAGTTTTTATTATAAATGCACCTGTGTTAAGTGATACAATCGAAATTAAAGGAATAAAAATGTGACATCATGTAAAGATATAAAATTTTTAAGGATAATCAAACCATTCCCTATACCACACTAACACACATCAGATATATACACTGACTAAGGATTATTTCTGGTGCCTATGACAATGGGCCGGATCCAGAACCCGAACGGCCTACAAACATAACTTCTCTGCAGCATCAGAATAGTTCCAATAATGCGATCCTATGTTTTGCATGCGCCAGGAAAAAATACTCTCCTCGCATGTATGACACCTCCGTATCCTGGTTCCCACGTTAACTTCTATGCACCGACCACACTGACATAAGGGATTGGCCAAACCCTTACTGTGCGATTTAAATACCTCCTCTGCCCACCATGTTACACAAATGGTGAGTTGTCCCACACCACTGCCAGAAAGGCTTCCTGCAGGAAAGCATGGATCATGAGTCTCCAGATATGTGTCAGAAACCTTAATATCATGAATGCGCAGTGCCAGAAACCTTTATCTCATGCATGCGCAGTGCCAGAAACCTTTATCTCATGCATGCGCAGTGCCAGAAACCTTAATCTCATGCATGCACAGTACCAGAAACCTTAATCTCATGCACAGTACCAGAAACCTTTATCTCATGCATGCACAGTACCAGAAACCTTAATCTCATGCATGCGCAATACCGGAAACCTTAATCTCATGCATGTGCAATACCAGAAACCTTAATCTCATGCATGCGCAGTACCAGAAACCTTAATCTCATGCATGCGCAGTGTCAGAAACCTTAATCTCATGCATGCGCAGTACCATAACCCTTAATCTCATGCATGCGCAGTGTTAGAAACCTTTATCTCATGCATGCACAGTGCCAGAAACCTTAATCTCATGCATGTGCAATATCCAAAACCTTAATCTCATGCATGCACAGTACCAGAAACCTTAATCTCATGCATGCTCAGTGCCAGAAACCTTAATCTCATAAATGCACAGTAACAGAAACCTTCATCTCATGCATACTCAGTGCCAGAACCCTTAATCTCATGCATGCTCAGTGCCAGAAACCTTAATCTCATGCATTCTCAGTGCCAGAAACCTTAAATGCCAGATATTTTGGGGCCCGGGGCACATCTTCTGCACCCACCCCCTACGTGACATCATCCCTGACGTCACATGGGTGTAAGGTTGCTGCGGAACTGCATTACCAGCAGGCTGTATGCAGGGAAGGATTTCCCTGTGCATTGGCAAACTATTGTATCACTCTAAAATACCGCCGATAACTGCTTCTGTAGAGTCCATGGTAAGTATCTGCGGGCCCCCATCAGCTCCGGGGCCTGGGACTGTAGGCCCGGCTTTTCCCCCTCTGATGGCGGCCCTGCCTGCCTGTGAGCTATGGGTGCCGCAAGCACACTCTCCCCATAAAGGCCGCCACCAGATATTCTGTCGCTCGGTACATCCTTGGCACCTGCTCCCTACGTGACATCATCTGTGAGGTCACATGGGGACAGGATTGTTGTGGAACTGCATTAACATACCCCTTTCATGGATTTTACTGTGCATTGGCCTGCTAGTGTACAGCTGCTTCTGTAGAGCCCATGATAAGTATCTGTGGGCCCCATCAGTTCCGGTGCCCGGGACAGTAGTCCTGGCTGCCCCCCCCTGATAGAGGCCCTGAACTCATGCATTCGTTATGGCTGTTTTCTGCACGCAATATGTGGAAAACTGCAACATTGCATAATTCTGTATCCAGCCCAATAAGTGAGAGCTTCACAAGGGACAAATATAGCCAAGAACTGATAATATAATGAATCTGGTTTTTTAACCTGTCTGTCAGGTAATCTCTCTCTCCGACAGGTCAACACCCATTTTTGTTCCAAAGTTAATGTCTTGTGGAAACACTTCAACCAGAAACCACTGACATCAACAGACCTAGTAAAAAATATGTACCTGCACCCCTCCCTGCCTGTACCCTGAGCCTACAATGACGGTCTTAATCATCTTGTGAGACATTCACTGCTTCACTACCCACAGCTTCACTGCAGGTGCTTCTACCCCTGACTGAAGGTAATTCTTTAAATTACCATATAGCCATTAAAGAAAATTCATTTGCAAAAAAAATTCAGGCAAATGTGTCCCAGGAGAAATGTTTAGAGAGTTTATTTATATAACTCCATAGTAATATAACAATCAACCATTTTTTTCTCCTATTCATTTTAATTGCTTAACAATTATGTACCAATTTACGTGAAGCAGTGTGTAATAAAAGGACAATTATGTAAACTCTCTGTGTAGGGGCTGTTCATTTCTAACTACACAATAGGTCAGATCTTTGTAGACTATAGCAAATGTGGACCACCCAGTTACAGTAATGGGGGACTGTGAGAAATGTCTTCGATGAAGATATATATAATATTTAGAGAATACAACCAAACTATTAGCTTACTAAAGCTGTGCCTATATCAGTGTAAATAATTTACACACTCCAAATGTTTCTTATTTCCATTAGTAGAAAGGGTGGGAAGCAATAAATCAAGGCCAGTCCCTATGACGAAATGTTTTGACAATTTATAATGTATAGTTTCATAGTAGGAGGATGGATGAATTCGAACGTGGAGTATAAACATATGTCTTGCAGAATGAAAAAAAACTCTATTTGTTAAGAACCAGTTGGCAGTAGCTCAAATTCAGAAGTTTGGATTAATTCTAAATAAGGCATCATTACCAGAAAGAGCATTGTCATATACTAATTATTAAAAATAAAATTACAGATTTTAGTCCACAAAAGAAAAGCAAGATTTAAGATTTAGTGATTTTTGTGCATGTATAGAAACAGGGAAGAGCAGTAAATCTATCGTTACTTGTTCCAAAAGTTTTTAAAAACACACATAAGTGTGAATTAAGTGCTAAAGTGGTTATTAAGTAGTTATTAATTGGATGTCTATGCTGTTATTATTGTGTTTAAAGTGTGGTGATAAAGGATGCATAGTACCCATCACAAGCTACTGTCCTACCAGAAACTAAGGAAGAGATCTTGGTGTTTGCTATGTACAAAGAGTGGAGCAATGTTGTATTACAACACAAAATGTTAGTATTGTGACCAAAGATGGACATCTCTCCCTAATAAATATCTTCTCTACTAATACGAGTTTTGAACTAGGAAATGTGAAATGCTAGCAGAGCCCTAAAGAGTTTGTAATGTAACTGTAATGTGGTGTCTTTCCTAATATCTAAGATTTTAAACTAAACAGGTAGCAGTGAAATGAGGATAAAAGAGGTCACCGACTAATATGTTCATGTGTTTAACATTTAAGTGCAATATCTTGGCCTAGAATTCTTGCATTATGATTTACACCTTATTGAATACATACAGCCATGGACTGGATGAGGGTATGTTTTAGGAAATGGCTTTCTGTATTTATGGCTACTAGGGTCCGGATTCACAGTTACCGGTACATAGTTTCGCAACTGTGAATCCGGACCTAGGTGAAGATCTTTTTAAGTGTGCTTGAAAAAATTAAATCATTAGAACAGGTTCACCCAAAATTCAGAGGCACAGACAAAGCATACAGGGTTTTTGTTAGTTTTATTGCATTGGTTATACAGTATTGTTGTGTATGACATATAGTGGTGCATAAAAGATATGAACAAACTACAGCACTTTGAACATGTGTCTAGAATGTGAGGCTCCTATTATAGGTGCTAAAACGTCCCTGTTTATATATAGACATTTATGGACTTTCCTTAATACCACATGTTATTATATATCTCCACAGAGATCTTTCTCAATATACACAGCATACACCACTCTCTCAAGTTTACTTAAATGATATAAGTGTTTATTTAAGGGCTATTCCCCAGAATCCTGAACCAAGAAGTTTTGGAAGGTTCGCATGAAACAAACTCTTGGTGGCCTGTTTGCTGCTTTTGTAAGACGAAAAAATATCAAGCTAATTATTAGCTGACTGGCCAAATAATTGTGTGGTGTTTATCCCACTTTAGACACTAGCGTTCACTACTTACACTTTTCCTTTACATGGACCGTATTCACAGATCCGTTTTCACATGGAGTTGCGTGTATATATTTAGGTACGTTTTAACTGCGCATGCGTAGTAACTTTAGCTACGTAAATTACGTAGAATATACACACGTAACTGCTTTAGCCACGGACATGTGAATCGCACTTGGGGACATATGTACGGAGGGGCGAGGTTGAAATACATACCCGAAAAGTTACGTGAAAAATGGTGGGGGGAAGCATTTAAATGAGTCTTTAAGGGCGCGGCTACACAGAATCGCACGTACAGAACATATACGCACGTATGTACACACGTAAAGTTAGAGGTGCTCTATGGAGGTGTAAGTCTACGATTGCACGGCTGTGAGAGGGGAGTGTCATGGGTGCTGATAGGTGTTGGTTTGCTACATGCGTGCGTATAATTGCGCACTTCTGAAAAAACGCATCTCTGAATACGGCCCCATATTATGATCACAGAGCACATTAAACACATATGAGCAACAGGGGGTACAATATATCTAAATTGTGTTGTAATCATTTCATCAAAAGCAGATGAAATAAAATGGATTTACTATACATTCAGCTGTATGACAAAAGTCTTATCTATGTGATCCACTATTCTGACCTGAAGACATTTAAATCCGGTTCCGACATAGGTCACAAGTGGGATGGGTCTTGTATGTTATTAATAAACAGTAAGGGCGGGGGATTGGCCGGTCACGAGATCATGATCACTTTTAAGTAGGGGACAGATTGGAAGTTTTATAGTAGGGTCTATCTGTCGGAATTCTATGCAAGCGATCGGAGAGGTCTCCTATGTGGTCGCATGGATGCATGGATACTGCTATCACATCCAGCTAGCACTGTGTTTGGCGCATCATATGCGATCCTGTCCTGTGTGACTAAGTTTAGAGGAGTACATTGCAGACTTGGAAGTGCATGGTGACCCATGTTTTAATTTTTAAACTTTGTTAATTTTATTATTTAAACACTGAGATTTTTCAGACTCATCGCCCAGTATGATAAGTGTCTGGGGTGACATAATTCTGATTTATGTATCTGGCCTTATATGGGTGGTTAGTTTAGTATTCTTTCAAGAATAGATAGAGTTAACCCTCCTGCTGGATTTTGTTTGTTCAAATATTTACACAAAACATTTAATTTTAGGGCCTGATGGGATTAGTTGAACATTAAGGACATCTGTCAGAGAATAATCACAGCTTTGCTTAATAATTCTTCTCACACACAAACTTTTCCACTTCCATGCAAATAATTGATGGATACTACACAGCATGCACAGTGGCCTGCTTATTGGGTACACATGTCCTTCCTGTATAAGATCAGTGGCAGCACATTATAGGGAGACCATGCAATGGAAAGCATTTAGTCAACAACAAGGCTTTGGTGTTTGAGGTGCAATGATTACAATGGGCCTGATCCTCATTTTTAAAAAAAGGATTCTAACGCAAGCCTTTTGCATAAGTCCCCTGAAAAGTAACATCTGTGCATGCATGCCGGATGCTACTCTGCGGATCTCCTAGCTTGCGGAACCCTAATAGATCTGTACTGGGAGGCAGTACTCATCTTCCACATGCCTAATCCCCGCCTGTCTAGACATGCTAATTGAGTGCCAGGGGCGGTAAACGGCAGTTTTGTGTGCATTTGCGTCTGAGAAGTTAAGGAAGGGCTCTGGACTCCTATGTGTCCAGAACTCCACACAAGAGAGGGGAGTGAAAACACACAGATATCTGGATCAAGCCTAAGGGCATGTGATAAGCAAATGAGCAAATGAGTTATAGTTACTTTTTTGTTTTATTTTTCTTTTACGCAGTATTATGGCTGTATAGAGAGCAGGCTAGCAGCCATTTAAACTATTCTGCTACTGGAATTGGAAAGTCAACAGTGGTTTACTACTCTTGTGCAAATTACCAGTTAAGAGCAAGATATGTCCCTGCAGAAGACACAACATGTATTATAATACATAAAATATTGCAGATGATACCAAACAATGAAAGTAACGTTTCAGTGTGTTATATGATAATAGCCACAATGTACAACATTTTTTTTTTGCATCCATTTTATTTAAACATTTGCAAAGAAGTAAAGGTGCATCTAATCTGGGCAGAACTTGTATTTATTTTCAATCTCTTGGGGAAAGAGATCAATGGTGAAAAACGATGCTTTTATCACTTTCCTAGAATACTAAACTTCCTGGCACCACTACATCCGACGGCTAGAAGCTCCATGGAAAAACTCCTTAGATGAGCATTATTTCTGGCTGATCACTTTGTCATACAATACAAGAGAATCATGATTTTACTGACTAAAAAACTCCTTAGATGAGCTTTATTTCTGGCTGATCACTTTGTCATACAAGAGATTCATGATTTTACTGGACTCGGTTTTGAATAAAAGATATTTAGGTCTCCTTGTACTGACATAGAATATATTGTACTATGCAGAGTTATATTCTAAGAATTTAACAGTTATTAATCAAGCAAATCTGCTTAAAAACGGAGCAAAACTATCCCCGTCCATCTAGGTGATGACAGAGGGTTTTATCACAGAGGGCAGTGCACAGGAGCAATAGTTAATGAAAGAGCCAAGGATGCCTCCCCAGCCACGTCCTAGAGAACAGGGCAGGAATTAGGGGTGTGCAATGGGAACGGTTGCACAAAGCACAAAGTTAAAGTGGATCATCAGTAAGTACATTTTTATGGTTAAACTTTTTACTAACTCTTCTGCTAACTCTAACGCTATGCCTTTGCTAAATCCAGAAGACTGCTTCCGCTGCATTCAGGGCCATTAGTGGAATCCTAATGTCCATATGTGTCCATCGCACGTACAGATGTGCTTAACCAAGCCCTCGATGTGTGATTTGAATAGACCCCTCTCTTACCATGTCTACACACTGTACATACAGTGGGTAGTCCCACACTGCTGTTAGAAAGTCTTAAATCACAAAGGCCCAGATCCTGACCTACATTAGACAGGGGACTTACGCAAGTCATTTGCGTAAGTCCTCTGTATCGGAACATCTGAGCATGCACGTGCCAGATGTTCCAACACCATAAGTACTGACGTAGGTAGCTAAGTTACGTACGTCAGTATCTACGCAGAAGAGGCTGACCCTTCATTTACGATGGCCATACAGGTGGGGATAGCCATTTAAATGAGGGGGCGGGGGCGGGGAAGCCCTGTTACGACTAGTTGTAAAAGTTAGGGTAGCAATCTGGACACGTCTATCACCACCTCTAACAACCTGTACATAACACCACAATAAAATCATTTCCTATTTGGGACTGACAACAACAACAAAAACAGCCACAATAATTATTATTCCTTATTTTATATATAACCAGTCAATTAAAAGCAATGTATAATGACGGGGAATTACAGCTCCTTTTATGGTAATAATCTACTTTCTCTCTAAGGCATATATTAAAAAAAAAAACAATCTTTTTATTACCACTATCACATGTCTTTACAAAGAGGAGTCCCCTTTAAGTCAGTTTTTAATTAATAAAAATGTTTAATTTATTGTTTTAAAACAAGATGTGATATCAAGGGGGAAAATCAGATACTGTATTCTGTCCATTCATTTTGCAGATGGCAATAAAAGAAATGCTGCATGAAATGCTGCCCTCTGCTGAGCAAATTTAGGACCTACACATAGTAAAGATGGGCAGGTGCTATTGTGGTTTGAAAGATGCAGATGGTGTACTATTATAAATAATCACAAGTTACATTTAAAAAAAAATAATAAAAATTATATATAAAAAAATTATAATTTCTTGATTGTATGGTGCAATATGGATGTAGTCACCACCTTAGCTTGTCTATGGAAATCACCATTCTGATATAATGATCATCAGGAGTGGAGAAAAGTAAAGTGAACTAAATGTTCCTGTTATGCCCCTCTGACTCCATCCATCACCCTCTCCAATTCTTAAATTAACACCCAATAAAGGTGCATTAATTCCTGGAATGCCACATACAATTTATAAAGAGTGTGGCAAAAATATAATCTGAAAAGCCATTAGATCAGTCTTCAATCACTTATCGCCATGATATTTAAGCTCTTTAAAAATCTACTGTTTTACCCATTTTTAGGATAAGGTTACTAAGTCGTGCATTCACAATTTTTTCTGCTCTCAATACTTTGTTATAGAGATTTGGCAAGTTAGGAGTTATACCAGGAGTCTGGTTCATGGATTTCTTAGTCTGCCTCTGATGCCAGCAATTTCTCTACCCTTGAAATCTATCCATTTAAGGCAAGGTACGGCCTTCCCTGTACTTGTCACTCCAAAAGAACGGGAAACTACTTTAACCCCTACAGAAATATTAAGTGACCAGTTTAAATGAACATGGTAGTCATTTTTATATTCACATTTATATTCACAGCTGCAGATCTTCACAAACATGAAAGACAGTGCAACATACTCCCCTATCTACCATACTATTAATAATAATTCATACAGTGCATGTGCCTGAAAGCTGAGGAACAAACTAGGGAGGGAATCTCTGATGTTCCTTAGCAAACTATGTAACCACTGGAAAAAATAGTTACACAGGTGATTTCCATGGGCTGAAATCATAGGAAAAATGACCAGAGATTCCACTACCGTAATAACCGGAAATGTGTGCAAGAGACTCAAAGCATCATTGGCACTTTGCAGAATTCTCTCCATAGATGATCTCACTCTTCATCCAGGGAACTTCTCTCTCACATGTATATCTCATATACTGCACACACATAAGTGCCATCTATTAGGAAACTATCCATATAAGCTATTTTCACAGTTATGATCTGGGAGGGAAATTGCAGAAAGAGCAATAGTTCCGCTAATTAGCCAGTGATAGCAAAAGATAGCACAACTACATTTAACACAAAGCAGAAGACTGATTTGCATATACAGAAGCAGAGATGATTGGACGGGTACTCAGTTGTTTGATTCAGTTAGTGAACATATTGAAACTGTTTATCTGTGAACAGATGCCTAGGAAGAGTGCAGACAGCTATTGATCTTATGTACTCCTGTCACACTAACATGATCTTACTGACCGGCCATTTGCTATAGTCTGTAAATTACTGTTCCTGCTGCAGCTGGTTTGGCTTCTAAGACCCTATGTATTGTGTGCTAGTACCTGCCATATTTGGTAATGGCTCAGTGTGATGTGAGCTTTTCTCTGAAAATATTATATTTCCTAAATAGTCACAATAGGTCTGACTCAATTAAACAAGAAACCTGCGTTATTTTGGTTGTGATGCAATTTGCACATATAACTGTCTATTAAGGTACCCAAAATTTGCAGATTTTAATACTTACCTCAATGGTGAGCTTATAAAAATCTGCAATGTAAATTTGCATTGCAACCAAAATAACACAGACTTTGCATTCAGTTGAACACAGTTGAACAGGTCCATTGAGTTCTCTTGATGTAGATCTTTAAATAAAAATTACTTTAGTAAAAACTTGTCAGTGGTCATGGTGAAAAATAATAAAAAATACTATGCGTAAATATTTTAAACCAGGTTTTCAAGTATTAAATGTGTAATTTCACACCAGTGCTATAAATAAGCTTGTACGGGATGGTACCATTAAGAAAATATATTTAGTTATATATATATTCAGGATGCAATATGGCATTTTCGGACATGATATAGGATAGAAATGCAATAACAACAAAAAAGTGGTACAAAAAATCATTGTGGCTCCCAAGTGGAAGGAGGGGATAGTACCTCTAGGAATTCATAATTATTTGTACCACTGGTATGCATGAGTGTTGGTCCACAACCTGTATTTAATGTATAAACTGGAACTCAAAGATCTCAGGGCTAGGCGTCTCAAAGGGAAAAATGGAGATGTTGCCCATAACAACCAATCAGATTGTAGCTGACATTTCCAGTATGTAATAGGCGAGTGGGAGCTAGAATCTCATTGGTTTCTATGGGCAACATCTCCCTTTTTCCTTTTGAGAAGTTTAGTAAATCTTGCCCTTTGTGTTCAAAAGGGACAATTTTAATGTCACTTTCCATGGGGCTGAGAATGCAATAATGGTATTTTACACCTATCATACTGTAACATGTGATGCAGCTGCAGATTTGTCATTTTTTTTGGTTCTTCTAACTTTAAATCTAACTTTGAAATTTAGTTAGCAAATGGGCAAAAAATAAACAATAAAAAAACAATCCAATTAAGAAACATAAAAAAATATATGGCATTCCAAAGTAAAAGACATCTAACAAAAATAATTTCAAATTATTTAGTTCAGGCATTACTGTAGAACATAATTAATGAATATTTTGCATATCAAAAATTACATTGCAGACAATAATTAAAACATTTCATTATAGATTTAATTACCAATAATTTACAAAATTTAGCAGACATTTAAATTTTTACTGTTAGCCTCTCACATTGCAATGTCTGTAGAGCTACCAACATGGGTGTGGTGTTTTTGGCAGAGGGAGCTGGACATTTTTAAGTCATGTGAGCGATGCCAATGTGAAAGGCGGGAAATTAGAAATATAGCCAATATAATTGCTGCATTCATCCTACATTCAGACCACAACTGCCTTTCCCAACGGTAAAAGTGACTTTACAGAGTTACCAGACCGGCCAAAGCTGGAAAAAAAATACCACAGGCTGATTCAGTGTTACTATTGGAGCATAAGCGGATGGGAACCATGGAAAAATCATGTGGAGCCTGACCCATCCCAAACCTAGTTGCTGCCCCCTGCTGATCCAGACAGGAATGTACACCCGATGACACAGCGTGTCTTTTCATGCGACGCATGCCTAGAACAACTGCGCATGCTTTTATGGCAATCCAGACCTGAATGCAAGTCTCTGCTCTGGCCGCTTGCATTCAGAAGTATGTAATAAAAGTTCATGCAGTTGAACACAATCCAGTCCCAAATGAATATGTAAATATACACAGTTTACGCCAAAATATTTTCACCAGCCACAAGGCATGTGCAAGCTGCTGACAGTAGACACATCACAACCTATATTGGACTTTTGCACTAGCATTTAATCTTCCGAACGCGTGACTCAGAGCTGTAGTTGAGTTAGCGTCTGGATTGCACTTAAGCTTTTAACACATTGCTTGGATTATTATGATGTGTATTTTGTGTTGGGTCTGGATGAGGCCCATATTGTACAGATTAGGAACTTATGTATGGGAGTTGCTTGACTCATTGGGCTTACATAAAATAGCTATTATTTGATCCAGGACATGAAGTGAGAGGGTATACGGGGGAATGCCATACAGTTACTTCTCCCACTGCTTAAATCTCAATTCACATCTATTATTTCTATATTTTCATACTGCCACTTCTAAATGTCCATACCACATCTTCTAAATGTCCATACCGCCACTCCTAATTGTCCATACCGCCACTTCTAAATTTCCATCCCACCACTCCTAAATGTCCATACCACCACTCCTAAATGTCCATACCACAACTTCTAAATATCCATGTCACCACTCCTTAATATCCATATCACCACTACTAGATGTCCATACCACTACTTCTAAATGTCCATACCGCCACTCCTAAATGTCCATACCACCACTCCAAAATGTCCATTGCACCACCCTAAATATCCATACCGCCACTCTTAAATGTCCATACCGCAACTCCTAAATGTCCATACCACCACTCGTAAATGTCCATACCGCCACTCCTAAATGTACATACAGCCACTCCAAAATGTCCATTGCACCACCCTAAATATCCATACTGCCACTCCTAAATGTCCATACCGCAACTCCTAAATGTCCATACCACCACTCGTAAATGTCCATACCGCCACTTCTAAATGTCCATACCACCACTCCTAAATGTCCATACCACAACTTCTAAATATCCATGTCACCACTCCTAAATATCCATATCACCACTACTAGATGTCCATACCACTACTTCTAAATGTCCATACCGCCACTCCTAATTTAATCCACAGATCTGAAGTTCCAGAGCATGATCCGGACTGGAATGAACAGCAATCCAGACCTGAACACAAAGCACTGCGGTGTACAGAGGGAAGCTCTGTGGGAGAGAAGGAGTAAGCCCAGTACAGACCCCACCACTTCTAAATGTCCATACCACCACTCCTAAATATCCATATCACCACATCTAAATGTCCATACTGCCACTTCTAAATATCCATACCACCACTCCTAAATATCCATACCGCCACTTCTAAATGTCCATACCACCACTCCTAAATATCCATACCACCACTCCTAAATGTCCATACCACCACTCCTAAATGTCCATATCGCGACTCCTAAATGTCCATACCACCACTTCTAAATGTCCATACCACCACTTGTAAATGTCCATACCGCCACTTCTAAATGTCCATATCGCCACTTCTAAATTTCCATCCCACCACTTCTAAATGTCCATACCACCACTCCTAAATGTCCATACCACCACTCCTAAATGTCCATACCACAACTTCTAAATATCCATGTCACCACTCCTAAATATCCATATCACCACTACTAGATGTCCATACCATTACTTCTAAATGTCCATACCGCCACTCCTAAATGTCCATACCACCACTCCTAAATGTACATACAGCCACTCCTAAATGTCCATACCGCCACTCCTAAATGTCCATACCATTACTCCTAAATGTCCATACCACCACTCCTAAATGTCTATATCGCCACTCCTAAATGTCCATAACACCACTTCTAAATGTCCATACCACCACTCCTAAATGTCCACACTACTACTTCTATGTGTCCATAACACCACTCCTAAATGTCCATGCCACCACTTCTAAATGTCCATACCACCACTCCTAAATGTCCATACTGCCACTTCTAAATGTTCATACCACCACTCCTAAATGTTCATACCGCCACTCCTAATTGTCCATACCACCACTTCTATATGTCCATACTGCCACTTATAAATGGCTCTTCCACAACTTCTAAATGTCCATACCGACACTCCTAAATGTCTATACCACCACTCCTAAATGTCTATACCGCCACTTCTAAATATCCATAAAACCACTTCTAAATATCCATATCACCACTCTTAAATGTCCATACCGCTACTTCTAAATATCCATACCACCACTCCTAAATGTACATACCGCTACTTCTAAATGTCCACTTTGACCACATATTTGAACTAAGCCTACTATTTGCTGACACAATGTGATGAAGTAACGCAATTCTTAGTGAGACATTATTTAGATTTTTTACAGCAAAAAATACTGACCAACTTTATTTTCACACTGTGATTTAGAGCTGAATTTTAGCCATACATTAAAAAATGTGTCTCTCCCTTTAGTGTGTCATGGTTTGACTCTGAATCAGCGTCTAATATTTACATAAAGAGAACACTGTGGACTTAATATGTGAAGACCTGACTTGCCTGTAATGATTGGGTAGGGGTGTGTCCATAACATGACAACTGAGCCTGTAGTCTATGTAGTAGTCTGTGTGGGGGAAATGCCTTGTGGGACTATAAATATCCCCCTAATGTAAAGCTAAATAGATACAAATGAAGCATATCCATAGGAGACACGATGCATTGTATAATAACGTAGTGATGCTATTTAGCTTACTTCCCCAGGCAGTGCAGTAGCATGTTTAGACACACCCCTATACATGATATTACCATATGTCATTTATGTTATTAGTGTATAATGATGCTTGTATCATTAATTGACTTAGATCATCTGGAATGTGTGAGGCATTTATGTCTTTTGGATGATCCTAAGATCAAAGAGCAAACATGAACTGCTCATGAATAAAACCAGAGCATAGACAATGTCCTGGTCCTGTCATCTTGTTTCACACTAACATTAATCCAAAGCAAGCAGACATTGTGCAGCTGTTGCAAATCATTGAGGTCCAGTCATCGAATAGGGGGAAAAGCAACTTAATTCTTAACATGTTTTGAATACACCAGAGATCTTTCTGTTTATTAAAAACAAACATTGCAGGAAAATGTCATCTTACAATGTGCAATGCATTTAACGCTTAGGTTTGGACAGTGCCTGCCATCCTTATTTTATTTCTAATCCTATTTGGTTAAATAAAATGATTTCTGTCATCTATACTAACCTAGATAAAGGTAGACAGTTATGGATCCCTGGCTGCTGTGGAACTACACATCCCAGAATGCCCTGGATCATGGAGACCAACTAACAACCTAAAGGAAAGTTGGTACTTGAGCCTAAAACTGCCTCCCTCTCATCCAGATGTACAGTATATGATACAGTGCTGTAATACATCTGGGAAACACATCAAGTCTCAAAGAAACTGTAACATATCATGACTATGACCACATCTATTAAGTAAAAAAATGTTCATCTCAGAATATCACAATAAGAAAATGCATAATAGAAAATAAAGCAACAGGACTGAGGCAGACCCCCAAATAATTGCACAAACCAATATAAAAGTTACTTACAGCAAATCACATACTTCATCTCATTGTAATGCATTGTCATTGTTCAACACATGAAAGAGCACTACTGTGTTACTAAGAATATTTAGATGCATCCATAAGTTTTGTGTTTAATCTGTTTCCTATTACAGTACATTTCAGTTACTTGCAGTATATTGCATACAACTACACCACTATTACTAGCACTATTACTATAACTTAAGTAAGAAAACTTATATTATCCAGGTATTACAATCATTTTATATTCTCCAATTGATCTGTGCCCCTCCCTGCGTACCCCTGAGCTGAAGAGATGAAGATAACTTGTCAGCTTCAGTATGTGCCAGTCATGTTCTTCTCCGGGACTCCTGTGATGCTCTGCAACGGGCTCCTGTCTCCTATAGGTTGTGGCAGAAGAGACTGGTGAGGGGTTCAGCTGGGTAGCAGCTCTGGAGTGAAAGAGGGGAAACTCAATCTCACACAAACCCTGCCCAAAAGAGAAGCAATTCAAAATCCTCTTCCCTCCCTCTCCGAACCTGCCCCCTTTCTCCACTCCAAACTAGTTCCCCCTTTCCAAACTGCTCCCATCTGGCTCCTATCATAGCCTGATGTCACTCCTTTATGTTTAACTCTCAAACCTCTTTGGAACTTATGCATCATAACCACCTTCAAATCCCCAGACTTCAGTGTAGCAAAACCCAGGTGGTCTGTGCAGGATTGTCTAAATCTTCTGTAGAAAGCAGTGTAGGAGTAGTGTGGAAAATAACCACAGACATGGATAACATGCAGTAAAGATCCACAATTAGAAAGCTGCAATGGAACCAATTAACTGTAAAAAGGCATAAATGCTGTTTTTTTGACATAAAAAAAACACTTTAAGGACTTAGGACCAGATCCAGACCCCCACGTGCTTTCCGTGCGCGCGGGGGTCTGAAATTACGCGAGACAGAGGGGAGTGC
>WWET01002218.1:197403-214651 GCA_011038615.1 Limnodynastes dumerilii
TTTCCCTCGCTTACGCCGGCTGAAGGCTACCCTAACTTCAGCCGGCCTAAGTGAGGGAAAATACGCTCGCACAGGAGCGTATTACCTAAAACCCCTCCCTCCCTCTCTCATTAAACTACCTCCCCCTGCCCACCTACACAAACATGTGCGTAGTAACGGCGAGGGACACCCCCTCAGCCGCCACTATGGTGATACAACGGGAAACCCGATCGTAAATCGGGTGTTTCCGTAGTAACGCCGGCCAACATCTGGCCGGCACATGCGCAGATCGGCTTTTCAGACGATCTTACGATTATGCCTGCGGTATTACCGCCAGGCAGTATAGTTCTGGATCAGACCCACTGGCACTATATATCCACCAGAATCTGTACAAACCTAAAATATGCAGCACTGCTATTTAGCAGTTCTTGTCTGCATTACAATCCTAAGCTTTTTTTTTTTACAATCCTAAACTGTATAAATAAGCATCTTGGGCCAAATCCATATCCCTGCACGCTTTACATACGTGTGGGGATCTGAAATTACGCAGGGTAGAGGGGAGTGCATGCCCCATCACTCCCCTCTATCAGTAGTAGTTATGGACACATGTCTTGAACCCTACCTTAACTGTTACACACTGATCCGTGTCCGTGTCCATAAGGACAATGCGTACCTATCCTTCCCCTCCCCCAACTCTACATTTAAATGCCTATCCCCGTTTCCAGGGCGGGAACATGGCAGGCATAAGGCTTGTCCCTTAATCGTACCTGCAAACATACAGAACTGAGTTCTGTACGTCAGCAGGTATGCTAAAGTCACACCAATGCTACTCGTCAGAGGACTGCAAATTATGTGCGTAAGTCCCCTGACGTTATTACTTCTGGATCCGGTCTCATCTGTCTTAAGCAGGGTACATACTACAGCTTTTTTACCTGATTATCATGCCAATGACACGATAAATTACTGTTTGCAATGATTTCGTATTTGCGCGTACGCTCCCTCGATCATACTTTATCGTTCCAAAGCACTTTGTATTGTTAGATCTCATTTTACCAATCAATGATGTAACCCTAATTAAATACAATCTCAGAAAATCCAGCGCTCAAAATACATAAATTACAATCTTTAGTATGAAAGAAATGTAATAAAAGTACATATGTAATAAAAGTATATAAATCAATTTAAAAGGCTAGATGGCAGGCAGTTAGCATAATATATAATGTGTAGGCAGTCCGTTAAGCCAGGTGGATTTTAATGTTGTCCTAATTTCTCATATCCCGATAATATGAAAGGGGGAGAAAAAAGAAGAAAATATAGTGCAATATGTCCATACAAAACATGATTTTATTTTTACACATATACACATAAATGTAGAAATGCAACTGAATTACATTGACCTCTATGGCTGAGAAGGATTGACCAGAACTAATCTAATTTCTAGAATCACTGGTACTAAACCGATAGGTACAAGGTGTGAACCTGGATTTACTACCACACTTACACCAGTGAATTTTGAATGAAACTTATTTTTTTATTATTTTATTGAGTCAGATTAATGTCATGTTTAATTTTTTAGTAAATGTTACAGAGTGCTATACATTGAGGGGATTATAATAGAGTGCCAGAGCACTGGCCACTTTTCACAGGTGTGGGTTTGCGGTTAGAGTGGCCCTTTTTCAAAAGGCCGTTTTCTACCAGCCAGTTCCGCACTGGCTGTGAAATCGATTGCTTCTGCCATGCTGAGGAGAAGAACAAAGATGCAGCGGTGAATGGTGAGTATTTATGTAACCCCAATCCTTATCCAAATACTTACCCTAACCCTCCCCTTCCATTACCCTAACCCACCCTTCCATTACCCTAACCCTAACCCTTCCATTACCCTAACCCTACTCCTCTCCTTCTTACAGCCTGAACATTAGACTTCCCTCTCTGCAGCCTAACCCTAAGACTCCCCTACCTACAGCATACTTATCCATTCATTAGTTAAAGTTTCTAATTAGTAATAATTTCGAAATAGAGACAGACCAAAATGAGCTTTTTGCTGCCTGTATTTCAAAAATTGCATTTTAATCCATCCCAATTTTCACATCTATACTGTTATCCGTCTGGCTTCTTCTAAATGACATCATAAGTATTATCTTACCTCTCTCTTCAAAGCTTGTGTGTTTCACGATATCTACTGCCTCCCTAAAGATTAGAGTGATAATGTAATTATAAATTGCAGGACACTACCGGTTTAATAGATCCCCTTAAATAAATAAAGCATTTCTTTTTTGTTTCCTAAAATACTAAATGGTTAAAACTGAACCATGAGAACAGTGTGGGTGTTTTTATTACATGCATCATCATATTTGTAGGTTAGGGGGGGTTTGTTTTCATTTAAAAAAAGAAGAAAATGATTATCATTTCTCATTGTACACCTTTTCTCTATAAATAAAGCATTTCTTTTTTTGTTTCCTAAAATACTAAATGGTTAAAACTGAACCATGAGAACAGTGTGGGTGTTTTTATTACATGCATCATCATATTTGTAGGTTAGGGGGGGGTTGTTTTCATTTAAAAAAAGAAGAAAATTATTATCATTTTTCATTGTAGACCTTTTCTCTGGGGGAGTTAATTTTTTCAGTTTCCCAAAGTTTAAATGACTATTGAGTAAGGCATGGAAATGGAAATGAGTTTAGCTTCTAAATATATAGTGCTATAGTTTTATAGCTAGAACCCCTACAGTAAACACATCATTTATGGATTTTTGTTTTGCACCAGAAATATATATATCGGTGGGGTCCCCGCATAGAAGGATGGTATCGAGAAATAGGGACAGCCGAAAGTTCCTTTTTGGCTGTCCTTATTTCGAATACCCAACTTAACTTACTAAACTCCCTCCGGCTCTTAGGCTCTTTCCCATGCAGCTCTGACTCAGCTCTGACTCCCTTGCGGTGCCCGCTGTACAATGACATTGCGCGACCTTAGGTCACGCAACGTCGTTGTACAGCGGGCACCGCAAGGGAGACAGTCTGAGTCACAGCTGCGGAGGAGAGAGTCTAACACCGCCGGAGGGACCACTGGACCCATTTTTTGTCCATTTTTTGTCTAAATAAGGTTCGTCTTATACATGGGGAAATACGGTATATATTTATATCCACCTCAAAATATATATCAGCTATGGGTAAACCATGGACGTTACATTCCATATCTAAAGTTTGCTGATATGGGACCTGATTCATAATTGAGTAAGACTGCAAACTTACTCAATTACCCCCATGTGTAGGAAATACGCATGTGGGGTGGGATACTCTCTGAGTGAGATTACAAATTAATACCGGCCTTACTTTTCAGCACTACTAGCACTTTATCCTATACCCAGTCTTTGCTCCACGGATATATGCCATTGAACTCTTACTAAGGACATTTCACTCTAATCTATTGGGCAGTGCAGGAGCTTCTGTGAATTGAGAGAGCATTTCACCTTCATCAGGAGACCCTTACATCTTGTGATCCCTCCATTGGAGGGTAGTGATCAGCTGGTTCAGCTGACTCAAACAAGTTTTTACCGCACAAGGACTTTGGCTGCCAGAGGAAACGGGGATCAGCGGGGAGTTTTGGCAGGTGCACCTGATACTTTGTTCTGGACTATCTCTCCATATTTTGAGCAACATTATACTGTGTGTTGTAATTGTCTGACACTGTTGTATGGCGAAGGCAGGCAGCCTATATTCTTTGTGCTTCGCAAGCCCATCTGAAATTAAGAGGGAAGACTGCAGACGGTGGTTCTGCGTGATTCTGGGCTGGTGGGGCAGCTTTCTGCACCCTGAGTCCGTTGTTTTACGGAGACGTATATCTGAAAGTGTAAATTGCTGGTGGCGTTGGGACTAAGCACCCTCGAATCTGTGGTTACCAGCCAGAGAGAGCAGTACTCGGTGGAACAGACCTGCCCTTAAAATCGGCAGCGGTTGTGGTATTATTACTGCAACATCTCCGGCAGTCATTCATGCTGTACCTTCCGCCTGGTATTTTTCACAGCGTTCCTTAGAAGTTAAAGTGTTGCGACAAGAATCCTGTCTCAGCAGAGTTTGTTCTGTTCTTAACTGAAATAGTTGGTTTTTGGGCCTTAAGCCCGGGTTCATTGTGTGCTTTGTTTCAGATTTACAGTTCTTCTTTAATAGATCGTTATAGCAGAAGCTTTATTTAACTTGGAGGGTAGAGACCTTGCCCAGGTGTGGTAACCGTGCAGAGCAGGTGAGGTGGTACGAGGTAAGTGGTGTGCTTATTTCCAGGCGGCAGTCCGGAGAATACCCGCAGAATCCAGCTGAGTGAGACTTGGAGTGCATACGTATTTGAACTGAGGCCCCACTGTTGGTGGGTAAGGTGCACCGGCAGACACAGTAAGGTCTGTTCGGGTGTATGCTTAGCCCCAGCTGTCGACCAGACTAAACGCGAGACCTTCCCACCGGAAGGTGAGCTGGGCTCACCAGTTAAGTCTTGTGTCCTAACAGTTGTTTTTGCAGTCTTATAGGTCTGTTGTCGCCTCAGAGGATGTAGGGACGTCACCCAGTTGTATAGGTCTGGTCCTGGATGCACAAAACCTGTTAACAGACTCGGCTGTCCGATTAACTGACCTTTTCCATCCCAAGCGGAAGAGTGTGTCGCCCGATATTGGGATCAGAGTACAACGAGTCTTCCTGGTGAGTGCCTATAAGCCGACTATACGATCATTTCAGCACTTTCACACATGCAGGGAGGATACTTTGCTTTTTCTTATTGCACACAGATACTGACCAGCTTCACTATTACATTGGTATTTAGACTTGGGCTGGGAAACAAAATACTGTTTGCAACAGTTGAAATTTGACTCCCCTGAAATAAACGTGGTTTACCCAGGTGTAACTTTCCTTCATTATTTTAAAAATAAATCTGGTCCAATGTGGCTATAATCAACTGCAATGTTAATGGGATCATCCAAAAGAAGGATTGACATGTTTGAGGTGACAACATCTTTGATGAATCTTGTTGTTTGAACTACATTGTACTTTATGGTAACCAAATAAGAAACATACTTTAGTTTAAAGATATAATGACACAAAGGGCCAGATCCAGAACTACGCATTTCCGCGAATTTACGTGTAGCGGAGACGTAAATTCGCAGATTTGCACACACTGCGCATGCGCACCACAGAAAATACGCACATTCACGTAGCGTATTTTAGAACGTATGGGTGATTCACGTATGTCTCACGTAAATACTTACGTGTGGGCGTGACAAATTTACGCTAGTCAACAATACGTGTAGGCGGGGGGTGGTATTTAAAGTGTACAGTATGGGCATGCTAAGCTGCGTACGGTCGCGTAGTCAGTATGTCCGTTCACGGACGTATGCTGTTACGTTTGGAAAAGTTAAGGTAGGGTTTGGGTCACGTATTTTGAGAAAATACGTCCATGCAAGGGGTGTGCTGTGGGGAGTGTAGCGAACTTACGTGTACGAATATACGCACCGCTACTATACGTACGCACACACGTAGTTCTGGATCTACCCCAACGTAACAAAGATTCTGATGTCTCCTTTTTCTCATGATTAATGTATCACTAGATTGAGGCTTGAACCAGCAGGAGTTCAGAGAAAATAAAAGGTGAATATGATGTTTTTCTAGATGAAGGGTTGTGCATCCAATGCCTTTTTACATGTTTCACTAAGCATTTTCTAACACTGAATTACATGCAGTAAGTTGTAACCTGTATATACAGATACATACAGATAGACATACATTGCAGTGATTATTAGCACAGTGAATGTTTACCTGGGAGTGTGCACAAAAGGTGTGAGAGGAAAGGGGTGTTCTACTATATTAAAATCAGACGTTGAGAGTTTTAGTGCAGCTGCGAGCACAGTAGTCACGTTTCCATGAGCTTCCTCCTAAAATCCTGCACCAGTTCAGGCTGATGGAAGTGACTAATGGGATGCTGTTGCCAGTTAGAAATTTTGACAGTGATACAGCCAACAGAATTAAGTCTGTATCATTGTCAAAATTATTTACATTGAGATTTTTATTATTGGGAACAGGTTATATCGAAAGGCCCCAGCATCGGGGAGAGAATGGGGATCTGCTGCAACAATATTAGGGATACATCATGTAGCCACCACAGGCCATCGCAGCCTGGCACTTTTGGAAATGGGTAGAAATAGTTACCCATTCCCAACAGCTATTTTCTGTTTTCCATAGCATTTTGTCAATGATCCATTTGGCGATTATTTATTCTTTTATTTTTACATTTTATTCATTCTTCTGCCTGGATGCTGCTGTACCTCTGCAATCAATGCATCTCCAACATTAGAGAAGTGGCCCCATTAATGAAACACGTTGTCTGTTACAGAAGAGCCTTATGTACCCACATATACTCCACCATGGGATAATTTTCGATGGCGGAAAGTGGAAAATAATTTTGATATGTGGGGGGAAGATGTATGGTAGCAGTACAGAGAACTCATGTTAAGCGCCCTCCATGCTATCCAGACTTCCACGCCATTACCATTAAAAGTGAGTTTGGCAGAAAAGTTTTAAGGTAGGGACCGCAGATTATGGGCCGTATGCAGGTCTTAAAGATCTACATTGCAAAAAGTAACATGGATGTCGTAACAAAATTACTGCACATGCGCAGTAGCTCATATTGGTAAGGTCTGCATACGGCCCTATATCTCTATATGAGCGAGGGGAGGCTGGATTCTTTAAGGAACCGGCATCAGAGCCAGCTGGGAGCACAGCAACATCGGAAGTCTGAGTCCAGTCCAATGTGATGGGTCATTTCCAATGGTTTCACTTCTGGTCTAAGGAAGCACAGATTTTAACAGGCTCTGCTGTAGCCAACTGAAGGGAAGTAGAATATCTTGACAGGATAAAGAAAAGATGCAACTGTAACTGTATTCTAAGAAACGTTTACAATCAGGACTTTCACCAATAAAACAGCATCTGATCCACATTAAAATAGAAGAAACTTATCTCATCCCACATGGTTTGCATAAAACAAATCAATATTGGCTGTTTAGAAGAGGTTTTAAACCAATAAAACTTTTAGTTAAAATAACTCTGATTTACTAAATAACAGAATTAATTTTAAGCCTAACAGCATAAACAGGTAATTATTGTAATCCTCTGACTCTTCTATACGTTGAAATAATTTTTTTATACAGTATGTTTATGAATCGGGTTTATAATACCATTGTCAATTTGTTTTAAAAAAGGAATTTAGATTTGGTTTATAAATGTCCTACTCTGCATAATATACTTCATATGTGAGACTATCGCAGCATGACAAACAATAAACGTTTTACAAACTCCACGTGAGATGCACAAAGTGGGGTAAGTTCCTCTGTACTGTAAAGCATTATATAATTACAGTGACATTACAAGATGACATGTGTTAATTAATAACATACCATTACTGATATTACTACTCCAAAGTATATACACGTTTTGGAGCAGTTATAATACATACAGACAAATGAGAAAATAAGCCCAATACAAGCATAGCAAGGAGGTAAAAATATTGGGCTGTATTCACAGATCCGTTTTTTAAAAGTACGCAATTATACGCACACACGTAGCAAGGCCACAACCACCAACACCACTGACACTCCCTTCTCAAGGACATGCAATCGTAGACTTACGCCTCCAGAGAGCACCTCTAACTTTTACGTGTGTATATGTATGCCGTAGGTGTGATTCAATCTAACCGCTCCCTCAAAGACTCATTTAAATGCCTCCCCCACCCTCTTTCATGTAAAAATTTCAGGTACGTATTTCAACCCCGCCCATCCATACGTATGTCCCCAAGTACGATTCACATGTCCATGCCTAAAGCACTAACGTGCGTATAATTAACGTAAATTACGTAAATAAAGTTACTACGCATGCGCAGTTTATCCGATCCTAAAAATACACACGCAATTCCACCTGAAAACGAATCAGTGAATACGGCTGGTTTATCATAATGTATAATTAGGGCCTGACTACTGAAACTTGCCAAGTAATTCACCATTTCCCAGTTGAAATCACCCATGCTCCTAAACTTTTAACATAGCTATATAATCCTTTATGAGCAGTAAGCCCCTGAATGGAAACTTACATTATTTTAAACTAAAAGTCACTGACAGATGTGCAGACAGATTTTTGATAGCCAGGGCCTACCTTAACCTTTCTAATGCCAGAGAACAGAAAATGGCAGCAGTATGGAAGTCTGAACGGGCTCACAAGAATAGGTACACCCACTTGTCATCTATTGGAAGGTGACCAAACTGTCATTAATTGTAAGTTTGAGTAGGTAGCAATGTGTTAAAGTAGCACAGATGTGAAGTCATGTGAATCAATCAGAATCAGGGGTCAGATCCAGACCTGAGAAAGTCAGGCCTCTTATGTGAGGAGCTCAGACCGACACGCCACAAGCCAAGGGGATCCAAGGGACAGGCGGAGGGGGTTACGCCCCCAGCCAGGCCTTATATTGCTGTTACACCTCCTGCCCTTGCCTTTTCCCTCTCTGGCTGTCCCTGGGATCCCATTGGCTGCCCACCTCTCACACCATAATCCATGGCCAAACAGTGTGGTTTAATGCCTCTCAAGTAAAATTGCATTACCTTCAGTTCTAATTACGCTGATTTGACTGGAGGTTGCATGTATTACGATAGTAACACTAGCGTAGCAAGAGTCCGAAGAAATGGGTAGTGCTGCCCGCTATAGTGGGTGAGGGGAAGCATGGTAATTGAACAGTGTGGAGGGGGCTCCCACACTTGTGCAGATCAGCAGTCATATGGACGATTGATCCGCATAATTGACTGAAGGCAGGCTTATGGCAGTGTAAGCTGCCATAAAACCCGCATGAGAGAAGGGAGTGACAGGGGGCGTGCACTCTCCTCTCTCTGTCGGTCGGACGGACAGACCCTGCAATACAGAAAGCTGACCCCAGATCATTATTAATAAGTCATAACCTTTATTTTAGATCAACACAAACTAGTACCATAGGGCCATATGTAGACTCCTGGACGTATAACATATACGTCCGGAGTTTAATGTTTTTGACTACTGCGCATGCACAGTAAGTTTATAACGTAAGCTACGTATCTTTTCCATACGTAGATTGCGTATATGCGGCCTTAAAGACTGGAATGGAAAAGATACATAGATTACGTTATAAATTTACTGTGCATGCGCAGTAGTCAAAAACGTTAAACTCCGGATATATATGTCATATGTCCGGGAGTCTGCATACGGCCCATAGCACGTAGATGCAATAACTACATGATTTTTTAATGGTTACACGTCTAAATAACATGCCTGATTACATTTTTAAAACCATTATTGTCACAAACTGCAGTATGAAACCTGTTTCCAGTGTTCAACGTGGCCTGTTTTCTGCCCAGCATGATATTCTGTCCCTGGAAGCCCATCACAGAGAAGCCATTCAAACATCAGGGACAACTGTGGTCATTTGTCCATCTCTGTTCTCTATGTCCTCTGTCGTCTATGCAATCTGTGTTGATCAGGTGACATCTGTGGACCAATCGGAATCTAGTCCTCCGAAGCACCTGCTCCCAGCTGCCAGTCAGCTAGCTGGGCGCTCTATTTAAACTTGACTCACAGACTCCTATGTACCAGAACAACAATTATCTAGCATGATCTAGCTTCAGTATTTCCTCATGTACCCCAAAGTTCCAGCTTGTACATTTTAACTTGCAAGTTCCAGCTTGTACATTTATACCTTCAAATTCCAACTTTTATATTTAAACCCGCAAGTTCAAGCATGAGCATTTAAACTTGTGAGTTCCAGCTTGTGAATTTAAACCTGCAAGTTCCAGCTTGTGAATTTAAACCAGTAAGTTCCAGCTTGTGCATTTAAACCTGCAAGTTCCACACTGTACATCATTACCTGCATTTCTCAACTTGCCACATGTCTGCTACTGCTTCTGTGCAACTGTTCATGCCATCCTCACCTCCATTGTTGTTTCTGTGAGCTACCTGTGCAATTGCTTCTATGCAACTGCTTTTGCAAACCATGGACACTGCATTTGCTTCTGTGAACTTACCTGCACATTGATTCTGCAGATAATAAACCCTGCAATTAGTTCTGAGAACATACCCATGCAATTGCTTCTGCATACTAACCTCTGACCCTGTACCACTCCACATTGTGGCAATATACACAATTATATTTGGGCACACACCCTCATGGATCCTACTCATAACTGATTTGTGGGGCCATTCAAGCCACCTATCCATCTCTATTCTCCAATTCTTCGTACCATGAGTACGAGAACTACCTTAGGTCACTCCCACTTGCTTTATCCACATTCCCTTACCCACAAAAAGGGGTCTGACATGGATACACAGAACCTACATAGCAAGACAATTCAGAGTGATCCTGTATCAAAGTAGATGTGGCAGAAAACTATTTCATATCTGATCAATACAAAAAGAAAATAAGAGAAAATTGTGGCAAGAATGCAATTCATCGTCTATAAGTGCAAAATAGAAAGGTGCTTATAGCAGTGGACGTCTAAATGGCCTAGACTGACATTCTGCGAACATCACACACCACCTACAAAATAATTGAGACCGAGACCTTAAATGGATTTTAAAAGGGGGCATAGATTTATTAAATTGGAATTGGAATAGGCTATAGAATTTAGGGTATGGAAGGTGGCAAATAGCAGGCGGAGGAGTCAGCTTCGCCACCGGTGACCAACAAAGAGGACAGACAGCCCCTGTCCTTGGCGCTACAAGCACATGGTATAAAACAATCACTAACCGCTATTGGCTTGTACAGCACGGGGGTACCGCGCCGGCAGACCAGGCACCGGCCACTAGGCTTGGCATACCTGATATACTTCCAAGGGCGTGCCTCACCATGCCTAAAATCAATCTTTTCCCATGCGCCACAGTTGTTGACTCCTCCACCGCTACAGCCAACCTATGTCCCATCTGAAAGGAAAGAAACAGGTTAAAATGAAACAGCATTAACTTACGGGAGGGATGGAGGGAAGGCTTCAGGAAGAAAAGTGAGAAACTAAAATGGCTGCCAGATTTATACCCCTATCTTAAACCACACCCCTCCCGCCCCCCAAGTGCACTATGATTGGCTGCTCTTTACATGACCCCAGCTTGCCAATGGGATGAGCAGAATCCAGACAGGCGTTTAATTGCCTTCAGGCTTAATCAGCCCTCAGTTATTCTTACTCGCAGATAGTCTGTTTTGGGTAATGTTTTCTATCTATGAAAAAGCAAGTATTCCATTAAGATGCTTCAAATTCCACCGGCATGTTTCTAGTCCATTATATGCCCCAATGTAATTCTCCATATCTTTATTTGACCATTTTAGTGCCATAACATTAAGAGATCCTGCATCAAGTAATAACCAGAATGAGCTATGAAAAAAGTGCTTGTTTTAAGATAAGTTCAGAGCTCATCTTACATGTAAGTTCAGAGCTCATCTTGTCTGAGCAGAAAACTCTGGGCAGTAAGTTTGGCCAGTAAAATATGGGGTTCGGTGAAGGGGTCTTTACAAGCTCAGCGCAGCTCTCTATTCTTGTGGCTTACCCTAAGTTATTTGCAGTAAAATCAACAACTCTAAACAACTGCTGGCTTCTATAAGCAATTCCTTAAGTTCAGGAGTGTGGGAAAATTTGCTATTATAAATAGTTAAGTTGCTGGGTACCTGATTCATATTTTTGTATGCCTGATCCTTTAAGGAATCTGGCCATGATGCTGACTAGCCTAGAACTGACTGTAATCATAGTGGGGCACCTTACTCTGAAGGTCTCCACAGGTGTGGGTCGTGCGCAAGGCCCTGTTTGCGAACTGGCTGAGAAATCGATTGTCAGAAATCCTCGAAGAGGAGAAGCAATCGATCAACGAAAAAAAGAAGATTCTATGGCAAATGGTAAGTTTGAAGTTAATGCCAACTCTTACACATAATCCTTTTCCTAATCCTCCCCCATACATTACCCTAACCCCCTCTTCCCCCCAGCCTGACACTAAGGGCCAGATTTACTAAGCTGAGGGGAAGGAAGAGTGGAGATGTTGCCCATAGCAACCAATCAGATTGTACCTGACATTTTCTACTATGCAATAGGAAAGTGAGAGCTGGAATCTGATTGGTTGCTATGGGCAACAACTCCAGCTTAGTAAATCTACAGCCTGACCCTAAGACTCCCTTGCCTGAAGCCTAACCTTAAGACTCTGCTCCATGCAGCCTAACCCTAGGACTCCCTTCCCTGCAGCCTACCCCTAGCCCTCCATTCCCCGCAGCCTAACCCTAAATCTCCCCTCCCCGCAGCTTAACCCTAAAACTACCCATAGATTCATAGTCGCCTCCAGTCGATGAGGCAGGTGCAATTGGTCTGTGGCGGTGTTTCCAAAGAATGAATGGGTAAGTATGCTGATCAGTATTCTTACCCATTCATAAATATTTGTTTCTAATATAATGCTATTTTTGAAAAAATTAGCTTTCGGCTGTCTATATTTCTAAAAGTGCATTTTCTCAGCGAACACTCTTACCAGGTCTCCGCTTTATAGCTCCACCAGCCCTTTTCAATAAATGTTTAGTACTGTTCTCAGTAATACAGGGGAAAGGGCTAGCCCCTCAGCCCGCTGCTAGGGGGGTTAACACTGGAATTTTTATTTTAATGTTTTTATGGGAGAGGCAGGGGTCTTACACATTTTGATAAGGGATGTCTAGATGTCCATCACCATTGGTACTTATACCAGCTGACTCAATGACTTGAGGATTTGGAGGGGTGTTGGAAGTCTCACAATGTACCTTGGCTAAAACGGTACGCCTCATTCCGTCCCTTTAACACTTCTGAATCTGCAGCATCACATGTAACAGGTATGGCCTGATAATAATGTGTGTGCTTTCAGTTTGCACATGTGCAGTGCTAAATGATCTTACAATCTGCACCTATACAGAAACAAAAGAAAACTTTGCACACGAAGCAGGTGTGCACACACATCATTCTGAATCTGTTCCGCGATGTTTCTTTCAAGCAAGCATTCTGTGTTGTCATTACTCTATAGCACTGAAATAGTTAAGGACTAAAACAAACAAACATAGCAAATGATCACAATAATTTCATCTCTGAATGAGTCATAAAGTCCAGATCCTCCTGAAGTCCATTATTTTTCAGGAGACAGAAGATAGATTTGGAATTTTCAGCCCTCCTCCAGTGTCTCCCCCTGTCCTTTTCTACAGTCTTAGTTTCCATCCACAGGATTTTGGAGAAGCCTCTGGCTGTTGTCCAGGAGCCAGCTGCAAAACATCAGTCTGACACATGGAGAAAGAAAGGGGGTGGGGGCGAGATAAGCTGTACCCTAGGGAGGAACTATGAGCTTATGTGGACCGTTATCTTTGGTAAACTACTTCCACAGCTGGAAATCTTGCCAGTTCACTTTCACGGAATGGTGGCCCTCACGGGTGACTGTCCAGTGATCATTAATAATGACAGGTCAACGCATACCACTGGGAATCCCTGCTTCAACTACCACACTTTCTTTTATTTGCTCAGGAATAAGCAGCAAAGAAAAACACTGCTATAATGGGAGCGAGATAAAAAATTAATAACAATAAAGTCCACTGTTTTACTGAAGCTCTGGCAACCATTAATATGTTTATTTTCTGTGTAAACATTTAGAGTTATTGTTGGAAGCAATTCTAACGTTGTGTATTTTAATCAAATCCATACTGTAGTTGCACAAATCCCATCATCCTCTGTATAAACTGGATTCCACATTTATCTGACACCTTCTGCTCCAGGACTCCCTATCTCCAGTCACAGATTTATGCTATGCTGAGGTTAGCACCATATTCTCCCAGAATTCTTCAACCAGTCATATATCCATTCATAGTAGACACAGCTATGCACAGCTATGAACTCTGGTGCTGCTTAAGACTGTTATATTTGAGCATGCAACAGATTGTCATGTGCACAATGGTTGTGATTGTGAGCACACAAGGCAGATGCAGTGGTCGATCGGCCTGTGTTCAATTCCTTGTGCACTGCCTTATATTTAATATTCCAGTATATTTAAATGAGAAAGTGAGTGTTTTAGTGCAGCAGCAGCCCTGTTTCTCTGCATTTCCTCCTAAAATCCTGCAGCAAATCTGGCCTGGGGACAGATTTACTAAGCTGTGGGTTTGGAAAAGTGGAGATGCTGTCCATAGCTAGATTCTGATTGGTTGCTATTGGCAAATCTCCACTTTTCCAAACCCGCAGCTTAGTAAATCTGGCCCCTGGTGTAAATGTTAGAGAGGAGATTTTCATTTAGTTAAAGCCCCAATACATAGATATAACACAGCCCTAAAGACAAAACTACCTATTTAACAGTCTAAAGAAGGGGTTCTCAACCTGTGGTACACGTACCACTGGTTGTACGTGTACCTTAGATAGATGGTATGGTGCAGGGCCCCCCGTCAGAAATAGTGAGGCCCTGGACACATTCGTAGACCCTGCCTCACACGTGACATCATCAGCATAGGCGTATCTATAAAGGGTGCAGGGTGTGCAGTGCACACAGGCACCTCAGAACAGGAGGCACTGTGGCATGCATCCTGCACCCTGGGTTAGCAGGGGAAGTGGGGTCATTAAGCATCTAATTCTTTCCTTCCGGAGGGAAGAAATAGATGCCTAATTAGTCCCCCTTCCCCTGAGGTGGGACTGTTCCGATGCGCAAGCCGAAAAACGGCACTGTAAGCCCGCAAAACGGGACAGTCCTGTCTCAGGTAAAGGGGGGATGGGCATGTGGCAATGCTGCACTTCTTAAAGTGCCCCTGATCATCAGTGACATCACACAGGGGGCTGGGTACCGCTGACCAGCATTAACCTCGGGCCGGTGCGCTTTAAGTTGTTTCCTGCACATTGACCCGCAGAGCAAAGGTGAGTATTGCGGGCCCCATTAGCTCCGGTACAACAGTCCTGACTGTCCCCCCCCTGAGGCGGCCCTGGGAATGTGAACATGTCCCTAAAGTTTTCATTTACTAGTGGTGGCTGCCAGGCTTAGACTGTTCTTCATTGACAGTAGTCAGTAAAAATACATTACACTATGCTGACAATTTATTTATCTACTTATTGATTTATGACTGAATAGCAGCACATTGCTGCACATGTTGCTCAGGCATTTTTTTTTTAAATAGATTTAATGTTTTAAGTCTCTATTATGATTTAACCATGGTTGCAGACTTTTGGCAGCTTCCCTCCGGGAGATCCCGGAGAGAAGCTAGCAACGCATGCAGGGGGGGGGCATTAACCTCGGGCCGGTGCGCTTTAAGTTGTTTCCTGCACATTGACCCGCAGAGCAAAGGTGAGTATTGCGGGCCCCATTAGCTCCGGTACAACAGTCCTGACTGTCCCCCCCCTGAGGCGGCCCTGGGAATGTGAACATGTCCCTAAAGTTTTCATTTACTAGTGGTGGCTGCCAGGCTTAGACTGTTCTTCATTGACAGTAGTCAGTATAAATACATTACACTATGCTGACAATTTATTTATCTACTTATTGATCTATGACTGAATAGCAGCACATTGCTGCACATGTTGCTCAGGCATTTTTTTTTAAATAGATTTAATGTTTTAAGTCTCTATTATGATTTAACACATAAATAAAGCCAATTTAAATTCATTAGTTTAACCAGATACTTTTAACCATACAAATCTGCGTAGGCGACATTATACCTCTCAGCCTATTTGCCTATCCATATCCATTCGCCTGTCTTAGATGTGCACTCATTTGCAGTGCTACTAGAGTTGCTACTGGTGCAACTCAATGCTTTGCATGCTCTTCTTTTGCGCACAAACTCTAGAAACTGTGAAACAAGCTGTAGGGGCCCCGCATTATGAAACAATTATATTCCTCATGTGACCTCTATGCTCTGTTAATATTCCTTACGGACGATTGTGAGTAAACTGCTTCACTTATAAATTTGGGAATTAGATGAATTTCAAACAGGATATTGTATCATGCCAAAAACTTTGTTTCCACCCACATCCCCCCTCCCCTTACTTCTTTCTTGGGATATTCTGGACATTATTATTTTTTGCTTATTTGGCAGCATTTATTTTCTTTCAGACTTTTTCATGCTAAAGAGTCTCTGCTGCAAGAAATCTGTAGTTAACACTTCCTGTGCTACAATGAGCTGCATGACCACAACACAGGATTATTACTATCTACCTTTAGCACCAACTTACTGTGCTCTGCAATAGGAATAAACACAGTAATGAAATAGAGCGCTACACGCAGACTAAAATAAAGAGGAAATATGCAGTATTATCAGTTTGTGAAAAGGAATTAAATGCCACAAATTGCATACTGCATACCCTCCAACATTTTTTTTATGGAAAATAGGTACACCTGAGGAAACGTGTCTGTGAAGGGGGCGCGGTTTGTCCAGTGAAGGGGCGTGCCTCTAATCTGCTCTCATTTGCATGTATTAGAAGGTATAAAATCTCATTTTACACCTTATCATATGAGCTAAGTACTCACAGGAGAGGAAATATGCAGTATTATCAGTTTGTGAAAAGGAATTAAATGCCACAAATTGCATACTGCATACCCTCCAACATTTTTTTATGGAAATAGGTACACCTGAGGAAACGTGTCTGTGAAGGGGGTGTGGTTTGTCCAGTGAAGGGGTGTGCCTCTAATCTGCTCTCATTTTCATGTATTAGAAGGTATAAAATCTCATTTTACCCCTTATCATATGAGCTAAGTACCCACAGGAGAGGGTCTTGTCACTTTAGCAGAGCTGTAGGAGTCTGTCCCCGCATCACTGCGATAATGATCAGATGCTGCAGAGCTGGAAGGTGAGTATAGGGGACAGGGAATTAAAGAGTAAGAATCTGGTACAATAGTCCCTTTAGCCGGTACAGACCATTAAAAAAAAGGTACTGTGTCTGCTAAATAGGTACAGTTACTGGCCCAGGCAGATTCCAATGGAAAATATACTTAATGCAATGTTATGACGTGCTCAAACAGTAATTGTTGTACAGATAGGTAAGTTTTGAATGAACTCTGTAGAGGAGTGGTAACAGGCAAAATATTTAGAATCTGGGAGTAATGGCAATATGAGGATGCAGTTGTCGCTAGGGTTGCCACCCGTCCGGAGTCCCATTACCGGACTATACAATGTCCGGGAATAATACTATTTCTAGAGTTACATTACATTTCCGCCTCTGAAATGTAATGTAATTATAGAAATAGTATTGTTCATGGACAGTGTATTGTCACCGACACATACACCA
>WWET01002218.1:215257-234276 GCA_011038615.1 Limnodynastes dumerilii
GGGAGGGGGTAATGTGCGGATATAGTATGTGAGGGAGGGGGTAATGTGCGGATATAGTATGTGGTGGAGGGGGTAATGTGCGGATATAGTATGTGAGGGAGGGGGTAATGGGCTTGATCCATGCATGCGAGCTAACGCTAATCGTAAGCGTAAAATCGCCAGAAAAAAAGCACTGCGCATGTGCATAGTGACAACTTCCAGTCGTACCTAAGACCTTTTCGTAGCGGCGATTCTGGCGTCCGTATTGTTTGCGTTTTTTCCGACGACGGGGCGTGTTTATAGTACGAAGTTAGTACGGACACTGGAGTTAAGAAATGTAGGCGGGGGGAGCCATTTAAATTGTACAGTATGGGCGTGCTTAGGCAGCTACGAATAGCGCGTTGCTACGAAAATACGTACAAATACATGGAAAAGTTAGGGTAGGGTTCGTCGGGCGTAATGAAAGGAAGGTAAAGGGAGTGTCGTGGGAGTGAAAGTTTTTACGCTGCAGCGGTAATCTGTCCGCTCTCATGCGTAGTCTGGATCAGGCCCAATGTGCGGCCACAAAAGTTATGTAAATGGGATTTAAACAAATAAACTGAGATGATCAGATCTTGGTCAGAGAGGAGTGATTGAGAGGAGCGAGAATTTGAGTCAAGGAAAGAGAAGCATTGTTCAGTTTGTATCCCATTGCTGGTGTTAGTATTATTATAAGGGACTTGCTATATCCCTGTCTAGTTCATACTTGTCAATGTTATTTTACAACCTTCTGGGAGTTCCTGTAGGGGAGCTAAAGGTGACAGTCTCCAGGGGCTTGATGATGTAAAATGCATTATTAAGCCCCACCCATGCTGCTTGACAAGTTTATGAATAACATAAATAATCAGTGGGTGGGGCTTTATCATCAAGACTGCGGGAGAGCGACTGCTCCAGGGAGTCCTGGAGATCTGCTTAATTTCAGGAGAGTTGGTAAATACGCTTTAGGTGTCACTCTTTGTGGAGAGTTTTTTGTAACTTTCCTGTTCCTCTTGTAGCTTATTATTCTTTTTTATAATAATCAAGTCTTCATGCAGGAGACATTATAAACACTTTGAAATATGTTTCTTAAGCCCTGTACTCACTACAGTTTTATCTAATGTTTTATCATTAGGCCGGATAAACAAAGACCGTTCCGTTTTTACGTATTGCGTATTTTTAGGAGCGGATTAACTGCGCATGCATAGTAACTTTTTCCATGCAAATTACGTAGCATTTACGCACATAAGTACTTTCAGCACAAACTTGTGAACCGCACCTAAGGACATACATACGGAGGGGCGTGGTTTTTATCTGGACGTTAGAAGTTACGTGAAAGTGGGCAGGGGGAAGTATTTAAATGGGCATTTGAGGGCGCGGTTAGATAAATGCGCACGTACGTAACATATGCACATAAGTACACACGTAGAGATAAGGGTGCCCTATGGAGGCAGAAGTCACCGAAAACCCGTCCAGCCAAAGGGAAGTGTTATAGGTGTTGCCTTGCTACGTGCGTACGTAAATATGCGCACGTAGTAAATACGGATCTGTGAATCCGGTCCCAAGTGTTTAGAAAATTACTGTGCAAGGGCCTGATCCAGACTTAAGATCGTTTTACTAACGTAAGCGTACCTAAATACACCAAGGCACCCAAGGGCCTGATCCAGACTTAATAACGATTGCCACTTTACATACTTGGCATGTGTAAATCTAGCTGTGGGAATGCACTGTGCATGCGCACGGCAGATGTTACACATCCCACCTCTGATTGTACATAACAGATACGTAACTCCGTAAAATAAGGCGGGACATCCCTATGCAAGGCGAAAATACGCATAATGGGAGTAGGGAGGCATATAAAGTGTACAGTATGGCATGGGTTAGGGCAGGGTTCTGAACACATAAGTCTGCTAAGTCACGTGCATGCGAGGGGAGTGCATTAAACATAGTAGTGTGTAACTCAGGCACGCTTGAGTCCATAAAATGACCTTAAGTCTGGATCAGGCCCTAAGTGTGTTTGCTGCAACGATCATGCCTAAAGTACACAAATTCATTTTACTGATCAAACCATTAGATAATGAAGGCTCAAACTAATATCATGTGTAGTATGTACACAGACTGATTGGCAATTGAGATCTTTTACAAAAATCGTTCATCGTTTAAATAACTGTATTGTGTAAGGGGCTTTAGGAATGTATCATGTTCAATACTAAATTACATTGATCAGCACTGGGCAACTCTGTCATGAAGTAAAACAAATATATTTGAGTTTGGAGGAATAAAGGTGCTATGATGCAATGCACAAAAATGTTGACAGCTCCTGTTTATTGTCAAGAGACACAAAAGCACGTCCAGCGTGTTGGTGTTTTCAGACTGTTGTGTTGGCAGACAGCAGTGTGATAATCACTGGGCCGTCTGAGACATCTAAGTGTCAAGGTCTTAACAAAAACTGGGAGTTACAAGTGTTAGTACAATGGCCCTGATTCAGACTTAAGTAGGAAATAAGTACGTGTGAATTCACAAAACTATGCACCCAACTAGCGAGTGCACTCTCATGACACTCTCCTGGTTCTTACAAATTTTAACTGACTTCCGCCACCATAGACTAACATTAACTTTCTGTGCGTATGTTTTTGTGGTGTTTGCGAAAGTAAGAACGGAAGTGCCTGACCCAGACCATACTGTCCAAATTATATGCCCCCCCCCACTCTTCTTAACCTTCAGAGGTCTGGCATGCCCCTTCTTACGCATGTCATTAGGTTCTTAGATCAACTCCATGCTTAATGAGTTCTTATGCGTAACATCTGCAGCGCGCATGCACAGATAGCAAGAAACCTTAAACATGCACACACGGCCTACGTATTTTTTAGTAACGTTATTAAGGGCTCTATTTACTTACCTTAACGTTTTCAAATGAATGAAGCTGTTCCAGGCTCGCAAAGAGCCTGGCAGCGTCATTCATTTAAATTTAATAATACTCACTCCTCCGGCTATGTCCCGCGATGAGCTCTGTGGTCATCGCAGGAGACTTCATTCATACTTCGTATGCGCAGAGACTCCCATGTGGGACTTTGAAAATTTCAAGTGCTGGAATGAAAAACATGCACAGTGTCTTCATAACGGAACTCTGAAATCTTCAGAGTTGGACATGGCTCCCGGACAGGTGAGTTTATTTTATTTTTATTTATTTTTTTAACGGTTCTGAATATTTTAATGTATTTATTTATTTATTTTAATAAAAATTTGACTAAAAATAAACAAAAACTTCTTTTTTTTTTTTTTTTATTAATTTTTTTTTACATTGGCACACTTTGGTTTATCACGGCAGTCTCCCCATACATGCCCCCCTTTTTCTCCCACTAAAAACAGCTATTAGGGGGAGAAAAAGAGGGGAATATGGGGACATTGCTGGGAAAATTGCACTAACGCCAGCCTAAGCTGGCATTAGTGTTCAGCCGGGAATGGAGTGTAAAACTCTGCTCCAACATTTCATAAATACTACGAACCGCCGAACAGCTCTGAAAAGAACTGGCCAGTGGAGAGCCCCTATGTTTGTAAATATTAAAACCTTCATTTTAAAAAATGGGCATTATCACATGAAAATGAAGTTTGTAAATAGAGCCCTAAGTTTGAATACGGCCCAATGTTATGTGAAAATGAAGATTACAAGGAGATTGCCAAAAATTACATAAATTAAGTATGTGATTCAGACCCCCGCACGCTTTTCGTAAGTGTGGGAGTCTGTAAGTCCGCACGGAAGAGTGGAGTGATCTCGCCCTGTCAACTCCACCTCTCGTGCAGAGATTGTGTGACTTATGCTGCCATAAAGCAGCCTTAAGACACATGAGTGGGTCAGCCTTCCGTCCGACTGCTGATCCACACGTAAGTACCTAATCCCACCCACACTGTAAAATTTTTATGCTTTCCCCCACTCACCTTGGTGGGTGGAGGGGCATCACAGCCTCTTTCTTCATAATATCCATCAATAGGTGTTATGAGCCTGATCCAGACCTACGATGTTGCGCTGAGGGTACTAACGGTCAGCGCAACATCTATGCCCTGACACTCCCCCGGTCCTGGCGTTTTTACACTCTGTTACACCAGCTGAAGGCTACCCTAACGTCAGCCGGTGTATCAAGAGTGTAATTACGCCCGGACCTGAGCGTAACTAGCTAAGCCTGCCCTACCTGCCTCATTTCCCTACCTCCCCACACCTTCCTTCCCTAACTGTAGCGTAGTTACGGTGAGGAACGCCCCCTCAATCGTCGGCCAGATGTTACGGCGGCGGGCCTACACGTAAGATCGGCTGTTTAGCATGCGCAGATTGGCTTTTCAGCTCATCTTATGCTTACGCCCAGCGTATTACCGTCGGGCTTCATAGGTCAGGAACAGGCCCTATGTGCGTAAAACGCACCTAAAATCATGCACTTTAACCATAAAATACATGGAATGACCACTAGGGGTCAACGTACCCTGTATTGCCAAGGATCGTGATGGATTATAGCGCTATTTAAGACCTCAACTAGACACAGGAGACGTGGAGTCCCGTCGATCAGACCACAAGTGAACCGGACTCATAAAAGAGTAGCTCCCCTAGTAACCACTGACGCGTTTCAGCTGTGTTCCACAGCCTTTATCAAGGTGCACCTTGCACTACAAACTTCTTCTATATATATTGCCCATTTGATCGGAGGTGGTTCGGTCTGCTGTGTGGTCTCTGGCGACACTTCTAGAGCGCAGGGAGAAAGTCTTTTTATTATATGTATATAAAATGTTCTCAAGTCTGTGTGAAAAAATCCCTAATTAGGGATTTTAGTCTGGTTACTACTAACTACAGTAGTATTTGCTGTGTTTTTTCATACTGTACTTTATTAACAAGTAAATGTTGGATGATAAATAAAACATGTAAATATCTTGATGTCTCCAATAGGAAATTCATTTAATTCACATTTTTAGTAGCGTTTATCTAAGCAGAGAATTTGCCATCTCCAAACTTGGAAAAGAGAAATGTAAACTGTTGAATAGGGAGGAGATCTGATTTCCTCTACAGGAAAAGCAGCCAGACACAAAAATCTTCTGAATCCAGAAATCATAATTTACTTTCATTCTGTGCTGAATGGTTTAGGAAAAAAATGCTGCCAAGCCTAAATCTCTGTACTTTTGTGTAAGCACACAATAAACTGAATAAGCAAAGTTCAATTGGATGTGGTATTTTGGCACATCATATTTAAATTAAGGAACCATTGCGTAAATGTATACACACATTGGTCTGTAAAGAATCAGAGCTGTGGTAATCATGGGGAGGTCAGCAAAATGTACAGTAAATGTCACATTTAGCAACCCAATGAAAATGTGCAGGACTTGGGGTACTATGAATGTGCAACCTCTCAGTGGGGTAGATCCAGACCTAAGTTGTTTTTACGCTCATTGGCGTAGCGTATTTATGCTATCATAAGTACTAGGCACTCCCCTCGCTCATACGTACTTTACTCAATATACGTTTGCCAAACCCTACCTTAACTTTTCAGAGCATAAGTACTGACGTACATAAGGCATTGGCATATGTAACGGGCTAACCCGGCCTATACTGTACGATTTAAATGCCTCCCTCGTCATTTCGGGTGTCGTATGGAAGACACGCCCTCTAGTTCGTATTTACGCTGAAATTATGTACGATCAGAGTTATGTAGCGTAACATCTGAGCAGTACATACAAATTGCCGATATTTCGTCAATAGTTAGCGTAAATAGCTCAGAATTTGGCCCAATGGGTGTGATAAGGAATGGCATAGGTCAGAAACTCAACAGTTAAAATGCCAACATTAAATGGCTAACAAGTTTAACCGATTAACTTTCCTCTGTCTGACAGGGTCATTAAGCCGTCACTCACAGGAGACGTGTCCTACGCAACGAAAATTATTTTTTCTAAATACAGACAAATGAAAGTTTATTTTTGGCTGTCTTTATTTTGAAAACATGAAATTATCAATAATTAGAAAGTTTTACTTATAAATGGGTAAGAATGCTGAATTTATTTTCCATTCATTACCCATTGTTACCCATTCATTATTTTCGAAACCGCCACTGCAGACTTGTCACACTGCCACAGACCCATCACACCACCGCAGACCCACCAGACTGGACAGGTAAGTGTACCAAGGTAGTCTATGGGGAGTCTTAATGTTAGGCTGTGGAGTAGGGAGTCTTAGGTTCAGAGGGTTAAGGTTAGGCTGGAGGGTACTCTTAGGGTTAGGTTGCGGAAAGGGAGTCTTAGGGTCAGGCTATGGGGAAGGGAGTCTTATGGTCAGGCTGCAGGGACAAGAGTCTTAGGGTGAGGCTGCAAGGAAGTAAGTCATAGGGTCAGGCTGCGGGGAAGGGAGTCTTAGGCTTAGGCTGCAGGGAGGAGAGGGTTAGGGTAAAGGAAGGGCAGGGTTAGGATACGGATTAGGATAAGGGCTGGGGTTACATAAATACTTACCAATCGCCACTGTGACTTCGTCCTGGGGATGATAGTTTGCTTCTTGTCGGCGAGTTAAGATCCAGTTAGAAACTGGCTGGTAGAAAACGGCCCTTTCCAATTAGAGCCGTTCTAACCACAGATCCACGCCCCCACTCTCAGTGTTAAGTGTTACAATAACCCTCATTTCAACCCTAAACCCAACCCTAATTAAAAAGCTAATTACTTATCTCCGAATGATGCAGCTCCAGTGGGGTCAGCAGAACAGAGCACACACAGCTCCAGTAGGGGCGGAACACAGAGAAGAAGAGAGATAGCAGAGAATCAGATAGGATAGAGGGAAGAAAGACCATACAGAGGAACAACACGAAAGAGAGATGAAAAGAAGACAGTGGGGAGAGATACAGTGCAGGAGCAAGGATATTTTTTATATAGGCTGGCGATTTTTGTTTCTATTAGTGCTATAATATATATCAGTACCATGCAGAACATAGGAAAGGGTCTAGAACTAATAACGTCAGGGGACTTACACAAGTCACTGATAAGTAACATCTGCACATGCACACGCCAAATGCTACTTATGCGTACCTTCAGATGTATTGAACTGTATGTATGTTTCATACGTTATAAGGTACTCTTCAGGCACGCAGATCCTATCCCCACCATTCAGACAGGGACAGGTATTCAAATAAAGGGTTGGGTGTGGTGAAGCCCAGATACGCACAGATCAATTGGCCTGATCCAGACCTTGTTAAGTGCATGATCTTAGTTACTCCTGGACTAAACCATGTTGATTTCAGGGGAGTCATATTTCATCTGTTGCAAACAGTATTAGTGTTGAGAGGTGATGTTTCCTATCCCAAGTCTAGATAACAGTGTGATAGTAAAGCTGGTCAGTATCTGTGTGCAATAAGCAATTTAAAGATATATCCCTGCATGCACAGAATACAATTAACTTGACTCCCCCTGCAATCAACATGGTTTAGCCCAGGAATAACACATTTACTTCTGGATCCAGCCCTATGTATCTTCAAACTGCAAATAAATGTCCAGGCTCTCGTATCCTCAGCTTTCATCAGAAAGACAATGCAGAAGCCGCATAACATTTACACCTGCAGCCTGATCACTTCGGAGGGTGAGTAATGTAAATGCATTTTCCCTCTGTACCCATAAAGAACTATAGGTACAGAGGGACATGCAAAATGGCAGGAGCAAGGTTAAATCTTACGGTATCTCCTCTGATACCCGCTCTCTCATGTGGAGAAAGTTAGTTTCTTACTTAAAAGTACAAAAACATCTCTTTTCAGGCTTTTAGGTATGAATAGAGGCAATATTAAAAAAAAAACCTGTCTTCTCTATGGTTACCTATTCATCTGCATAGGTTTATAAAGCTGGACAGTTGCATTTTTTTCTAATACCGATAGACCTTTGTGACTCAGTTACAAAAATATTTTATTTCATAATTATGAGGTAACGTTCAGAAACCATTGCATTTATACCTACAATGGACACATTAACAACTGTACACTGGGTTGGGTCAATGGTTCTTCTGAAGAGGGGGGATTGAGCATGTTTTTCCAACTGCTGAGTTAGAGAAAGGTGGAAAGATTAGTAAACATAATGTTGCTAAGGAGATGCCATCATTCAATGCATATAAAAGAGTATATTATACAAGCTCAATACAAACTTTATTCAAGGGTCTTACAGCCTAAAACCATGTAAGCTAAACTTTAAGGTAAGTAAATAAGTAACATTATGTACCTGATATTGTTCTAGAACACAGACCCCAAGCAAAGAGCAAGTTGCCTGCTCCCTGACAGGAGTTATTTAGAAGTCTGTATGAGTCACTATCCCTCAGTGATCCCACCCAAAACCTATTAAATCTTTCCTGGCGCTTGGAGGTTCAGCATACAAAGCCCCGTAGTGTGGAGGGGAAAGCCTGGACCATGAACTTGTCATAGAGTTTCCAGGGATGTTACATGGCCAAAAATAGTTTATTCCCTCTTGCACCCTGCACCTCATTATTATGCCCCTTTTCCAGTTCCCATGAGTCACTGTCTAAGTAACTAAACCTTGTTTATAAAATACATCCTAGGTGATAGGTACTGTATGGGAACATTTTTATTTGTCTTTACTAATCTTGTACCATATGCAGAATTACGTGTTCCCAGACCCCTAATTTACCCCTCATATATTACAGTATCTGCTATTACTAGACCTATAATATACCCCACATGGGCTTTATATAGTGTGCTATTCCCAAACCCTTGATACACCCTACATATATTACAGTATATGCTATTCCCAAACCCATAATATTGTATACTTTACATGTACTTTATATAGTATGTCATTCCCAGATCCCTAATATACCCCACACTATTCCTGGGCCCATAATACTGTACTGTATGCCCCCACATGTACTATATATATAGCATGTATTATTATTATTATTATTATTAGCGTTTATTTAAAAGGCGCCACACAGTATCTGCAGCACTGTACAGAGGCAATTCCCAGATCCCTAATATACCCCACACATATTACAGTATGTGCTATTCCCAGACCCATAATATACCCCACATATAGGGCCTGATCCAGAACTACGCTTCGGAGCGAATTTACGCGTGGCAGAGACGTAAAATCGCGTATTTGTAAGTACTGCGCATGCGCACCATAGAAAATATGCTCAATAGCGTAGCTTATTGTGAACATATGGGCCATTCACGTATGTGTCACGTAAATACTTACGTCTGGGCGTGCCAATTTTACGTGCGTCCAAAATACGTCTGCAATACGTGAAGTAGACGGGGGGTTGTATTTAAAGTGTACAGTATGGGCGTGCTTAGCTGCGTAAATTCGTCTAGCCCATACGTATGCGTGCGTATGACTGCGGTTACGTTGGAAAAGGTTAAGGTAGGGTTTGTGCGTATGACTTACGTTGGAAAAGGTTAAGGTAGGGTTTGGAAAGCGTATCTTGACAAAATACATACGTTCAAGGGGTGTGCCGAGGGGAGTGTAACGAATTTACGTGCACGAAAATACGCTACGCAAATAAACGTACGGCAAACGTAGTTCTGGATCTACCCCATATTTTATATTGTGTGCCATTCCCAGACACCTAATATACATCACATATATTACACTATGTGCTATTCCCAGACCCCTAATATACCCTACATATATTTTATATTGTGTGCCATTCCCAGACCCCGAATATACCCTACATATATTACAGTATATGCTATTCCCAGACCCCTAATATACCCTACATATATTACAGTATATGCTATTCTTAGGCCTATAATATTGTAAATCCCTCATGTGCTTTATATAGTGTCATTCCTAGACTTATTATATACTTAACATATAATATAATATGTGCTATGATCCAGATCTATAATATACTTGTACTTTCTATAGCTGCAGTTCTGTGAGGGGTGTAAATTAATTAAACAGTTTTATGTTTTTGTTTTTTTTATTTTAACACACAGATAATGAACAGTTTTATTTTTATGTCGTTGTTTAAAGAAACTATACATTCACCTCTGACTGCGCTTTATACATTTGTCACCCTCTGCGTCTCAACACAGTTTTGCCATGGTGCAGATCTTTACACACCCACGCACACACACACAAATGCTATGTAATTAAATCTTCCCAACTAAAATCACAGTTGCTTCAAGTTCTATAATTTGTATCATGAAAGTTACCATAAAGGTTTTGGCTAAAAGAAAAATGTGACATTGACATTTTCCTACTTTTGTTTGTGATTAGAAGAACGTTTACATTCACCATTTTCCCCTGTCTGTTCCATGTTCATGTGTTCCTGGTATAACTTCCTGGTGTAGTGAATTACAGGTGAAACTCGAAAAATTTGAACATCGTTCAAAAGTTCATTTATTTCAGTACTTCAACTTAAAAGGTGAAACTTATATATTATATAGACTCATTACATGCAAAGTGAGATATTTCAAGCCTTTATTGCTTTTAATTTTGATAATTATAGCTTACAGCTTATGAGAACCCCAAAAGCGAAATTTCTCAAAATTAGAATATTACATAAAATAAAAAAATAAAAAAGGTTTTTAAATAAAGAAATGTCAGCCCTCTGAAAAGTATAATCATGCATATGTACTCAGTACTTGGTTTGGGCCCTTTTGCACAAATTACCGCCTCGATGCGGCGTGGCATGGATGCTATCAGCCTGTTGCACTGCTGAGATGTTATAGAAACTTCACTCTGTCCTTCCAGCATCTTGGATTGTGTGACTCTCCATTCTTCCTCCAGACTCTGGGACCTTGGTTTCCTTTCTTTAGCCCAGGTAAGACGCTTCTGACATTGTTTGTTGTTCAGGAGCAGATTGACAAGAGGAATACGACATTTGAAGCCCATGTCCGGGATCCGTCTGGGTGTGGTGGCTCTTCATGCACTAACTCCAGCTTCAGTCCACTCCTTGTGCAGCTCCCCCACACTTTTGAATGGGCTTTTCCTGACAATCCTCTCCAAGCTGGGGTCATCCCTGCTGCTTGTGCACCTTTTTCTTCCACACTTTGCCCTTCCACTTAACTTTCTATGAATGTGCTTTGATGCAGCACTTTGAGAACATCCAACTTCTTTTGCAATTTCCTTTTGAGGCCTTCCCTCCTTGTGGAAGGTATCAAAGATGCTTTTCTGCACAACTGTCAGGTCAGTAGTCTTCCCTATGATTGTGAATTCTACTGATCCAGACTAAGAGACCATTTAAAGGCTCAGGAACCCTTTGCAGGTGTTTTGGAATAATTTGCTGATTAGAGTGTGACACTTTGGGCCTGATCCAGACCTACGCCGATGCGCTGTGCTTACTAAAGCACAGCGCAGCGTCGTTCACTTCCCCCGACACTCCCCCTGTGCGGGCGTATGGCCCCTTCCTTACGCCGGCTGAAGGCTACCCTAACTTCAGCCGGCGCAAGGAAGGGGCCATGCGCTCGTACAGGAGCGTATGGCCGCTTAGCCCGCCCTCCTACCCTCATTTTACTCTCTCCCCCCACCCTCATTAAACTAGCTCCCCCCGCCCACCTACACTAACCTGAACGTAGGGACACTGGGGGACGTCCCCTCCAGCGTCCCTACGGCACTGCTACGGATGCCCGATCTTACGCTTACGCCCGCCATCCTAATGATGGCGGGCATAGGTCTGGATCAGGCCCTTTGAGCCTACAATATTGAACCTTGTCACGTTATTCTAATTTTGTGAGATTTTGATTTTTAGGTTCTCATAAGCTGTAAGCCATAATCATCAAAATTAATACAAATAAAGGCTTGAAATATATCACTTTGCATGTAACAAGTCTATATAATATATTAGTTTCACCTTTTAAGCTGAATTACTGAAATACATGAACTTTTGAACGATATTCAAATTTTTCGAGTTTCACCTGTATTTAATTAGTTATGGGGCAGGTTTAGTAAAGGCGAAGATGTTGCTCATAGCAAATAAATTTAAGAATGTACTAGACAATGGATAGCTACAATCATATTGTTAAAGAGGGGCAAAGCCGCAATAAATTAAATCTTCCCCACAATGTTTCACAATGCTCTTAATAACAGTGGGTCGTATTCAGAGATCCGTTTTCGAGGGGAATTGTGTGCGTATTTTTAGGATCAGATCAACTGCGCATGCGTAGTAACTTTTTTCATGTACTTTACGTAAACTATACCCACGTAAGTGCCTAACGGACGTACATGTGAATTGCACTTGGCGAAGTACGCATGGAAATCCGGCGCATGGGAAAATTTACATAAAAGTGGGTGGGGGGAGGCATTTAAATGAATGCATGGAGGCGCGGTTATCAAGAATCGCACGTAAGTTCACACGTAACAAACAGAGTGGTCTAGGGACTCCAAAGTTCCTGACAGCACGTCCGGGAGAGGGGCGTGTTGGGGTTGGTGGCGGGTGCGTATAGTTGCGTACAAAAAAAAAAAATGTTTCTCTGATTATGGCCCAGCATTCAAAAAAGTGGGGTCTGGGCTTGATGACACAATATGCTATATCAGACATTACTGTGTGCCAATTACGAGATGGTTGCCCACATTTTTGGGAGTCTCGGATAGCTGAATGAAATTTGGCAAGTGTGAGCTACCTGTTTCTAGAAACCTTTTCATTTATTACCTTTATAATAATATTTTGTATTGGTATCTGTACACAGGAAGCAGTGCCGTTTTAGTACTCAGCTTGGGGTAATTTTACATTGTTTTTATGCATTTACTGCTAATTTACAACAAAATCTATTTGTAAACTATAAATATAGAAGCTGAAATTTTGGTGATTAGTTTCCAGCAGCAACCAGCAGGCTCTGGCCCATCCCAGGCAACAGTCAGCTGCCAGTTCTAATATATACACAGAGATGCCACACAAACAATTAGAAAGGGGAGTGGACCTACCCCACTTATGGGGGTGCTACTGTACAGCCAATAAACAATTCAAGCAACAAAAACAGAGGTTTGGACCCCACAGACAGGAGCCTAGTGGCTGTTCAATACAGTGCACTTGTATACCGTCAATTAGATTATTGTTTCCCACGAAGACAAAAAATATTTACATATTGTGTCAAAACAAATTTAAGTTTATTAGTTATGTGATATTATTAAAGGAGCGAAATATGCTGAGCATCCCGGCAAACAGATAAACAGTTGAAGTATAATGATTGACAAAAGTATCAAATAAGTAAATCAAAAACAATAAAGTTGCAACATAGTATACATTACTCAGCCTCATGAGGTAGTATACACATCCAGGTTGTGATCAGTGGTTCCCAAGTGCTGTAGATGAATAGCTTTACCCTATCTAATCGAGTAAAGTCTGTCCCTGGCCAGTGCTACCAGCCTCACGGCCAGGCTTCGCATTTTCATGCTGGTACCTGTCCCTTTCTAAGCTTACAGACGGTAGCGGGAATCTCATGTTGCAGATGATTTGCAAGGAAGTAAGCCTCACTTCCTTGCAAATCATCCGCACTACCGTCTGTAAGTTTGGTGCTTGAAAAGTCAGCCTCAAATCCTGGTTCCTGTTCCTGGCTGCATTAAGCTGCAAGATCCTGAATTTACATCTGTGTCGTTGGTTAATTGTTAAATTGCCAAGCGCCCAGCATTCCATTTCTGGATGGTAAAGGCCAGTTCTACCTCTAGGGGGTTTAGACTAAGGCCCACATCACGGGACCTGTGCCAGCTTCACTTACAGAGCCAAAGCCACTTGCTACATTATATTAGATGCCACATGTTACATTTTATTATACTGTGTAATAGGGCATTATATCATAGACACACCCACTGGGTGGGGCAGTACACAGGCAAAAGGCAGTACTAGACACACCCCTCACCCAAACCCAATCTCCCTGAAATTTAATTTCGAAAGTTGGCAACTATTGTAACCACTAATCTCTATAATCTCTATCTTGTGGATTCTTATCTGCTAATATCTGATTGGCTGATATTTATTTAATAGTAGTAATATTATTATTACTAATACTTCTCTTCTAATGATAGCTGGCAAATTAAATGAAACTTTTAGATTAAACTGTAATTAACATATAGTAATTGACTTATTTAATGGTGAGTTTGCATCTTGTTGCACTACATCCCCTATTGTTATACTATTGAAATCACAGCCTGATCAGGAAAGCTAAAAAGCTAAACAGCCAAGGCAGAATAGTTATGCCCAAAGTATAATTAAATGATTAAGTTTATATAACTACTGTACTGTGAACATTTCTAGTATGTACTTTCACAGAATTAAAAACAGTCAAAGTTACATCATTATGAAATTAGGTTAAGCATAAATATAACAAGGATAAAATAAACATTCAGGTCCGGATTCACAGTTTGGTAGTTTTCGTATTAAGTACATTGTTTTAAGAATTGAGCTACTACACATGCGTAGTAGCTTATTTACGCTATTTACATACCATTTCATTTATACATTTTTATTTTATTTTTTTAATAATAAATTGAAGTAAATTTGTCCGGTTTAATATTTATTTATATATTTTTTTGTTGTTGGTGAAATACGGCGCGGATATAAAAATGATTAGTTTGCATATGTAATAAACACATTTGTGGTGATGTCCCATGTTGCACTGCACCTGTAACACCAGATCAGCGTGCAACAATATTGTGGATGAGGCTCACATAAAGTGGGCCTATGCGCTTTAAATGGGAGTGCTGATTTTAAAGCGCCACTTCGACCTTGTTTGAATACATTACAACATGACTAGGAAAACATTTTAGTTACACATATGGAAACCAGCTGACCCATCATCACAAAAAGGATTTAGAGACCCTAAATAATAAGATAATAAGTACTCTGGCATGTTAAAAGCACTAAGGATACATGAAAGCTATCCAGATGTGAAGGAAATAAAATGACCTAATCTCAAGACACATGACGTCTGCCATCTTTCCAGATGTTAACAACGTGACTTTTCAGGCCTGAATGCAGAGAAAGACATGTGTGCCCTCAGGTGCTAGAATGATGCACTGACGTTTACCATAGATTCGGCAAATCATGTTTTAGTAAGCACTATTGGATGTTAAAAGCACCTGTGTCACGTTCTGTGAATTTTTGGGATCGGTTCCGGGTTTCAGGGATGACGACAACAGGGTAGGATTAAAATGAAACTGAGCAGGTTTAATGACTGAGGGTTGCATACATAGGTAACAGGTGAAAATAAGTCCCGAATGAGATGGTCATGTGAGGATTTACCAGAGAGTTCGTAAAGTACAGGTGAAAAGTCCAACAGTAGCTGTGGAAGTCCGAATAGAGTCCAATGGAAATAGGTGAACTGAAGGATGGTGCAAGTAGTAGAGGCAGACAATAGGGCAGATAGCAGCAGGACCGGAGTTGCAGAACTGGTTGCAGCCGAGGACGTCAGCTGGGACACAGGACTTGGCTCCGGACAGGACCTTGGGACCGGACCTCAGGGTTGAACCTCAGGATTGGACCGTAGATCAGATGTGCTGAATCTGGACCTCTGGACTGGACCTCTGGACTGGACCACTAGACAGGACTGGACCAAGCAGGACTGGACCAAGCAGGACTGGACCAAGCAGGACTGGACCAAGCAGGACTGGACCAAGCAGGACTGGACCAAGCAGGACTGGACCAAGCAGGACTGGACCAAGCAGGACTGGACCAAGCAGGACTGGACCAAGCAGGACTGGACCAAGCAGGACTGGACCAAGCAGGACTGGACCAAGCAGGACTGGACCAAGCAGGACTGGACCAAGCAGGACTGGACCAAGCAGGACTGGACCAAGCAGGACTGGACCAAGCAGGACTGGACCAAGCAGGACTGGACCAAGCAGGACTGGACCAAGCAGGACTGGACCAAGCAGGACTGGACCAAGCAGGACTGGACCAAGCAGGACTGGACCAAGCAGGACTGGACCAAGCAGGACTGGACCAAGCAGGACTGGACCAAGCAGGACTGGACCAAGCAGGACTGGACCAAGCAGGACTGGACCAAGCAGGACTGGACCAAGCAGGACTGGACCAAGCAGGACTGGACCAAGCAGGACTGGACCAAGCAGGACTGGACCAAGCAGGACTGGACCAAGCAGGACTGGACCAAGCAGGACTGGACCAAGCAGGACTGGACCAAGCAGGACTGGACCAAGCAGGACTGGACCAAGCAGGACTGGACCAAGCAGGACTGGACCAAGCAGGAAGCTGGATCAAGCAGGACTTGATCAAGCAGGACTGGATCAAGCAGGAAACTGGATCAAGGCAAGAGCAGGATTCAGTAGTACCAGGCAGCTAGAAGACCTAGTTGTTCTGGCGATTTCTAGCAGGGCTGACAGGCTTTAAATAGAGCGCCCACGGCGCTTATTGGCTGGAGGACCCGAGTAGTAGCGTCCGATTGGCTGGATGGTGTCACCTGATCAAAGCAAGATGGCGGCGCCCATTGTCCGGAGCTCCGCGGCGTTTAGGCGCCAATTATCCACATGGGACGCCGCGGCCAAGTGGTAAGCAACACAGAGGCTGTCACTGTTTCAGTAACAGCCTCCGACGGAGTGCTGCAGCCGTGCGCCGAGAGAGAGGCGCCCTTCGGATCCCAGGAGCCAGGTAAGTGCGGCGTTTGCCGCATTTCGTGATAACCTGTTGCTATTAGTTTGTCAATGAATTAAATATACAATAAATTAATTAATTTGTTAAAGTACATATTATATACAATTATACAAAATGTCTACAATTTATTTGTCTGTGGCCAGCAGCCAAAGTTTTAGGAGGTTTTCATGATTTGAGGGGGGTTTATATGTTGTTAGAAAATGTAACTGTCGTAATTACATTTTTTGTAGAAAGTAAAGAAATAAGTTACTGGGAAGTTATTTTGGGAGCTTTTTTATTTACAGGTGAAAAATGTGACAAAGAGTTACAATCCAAAAGACAAAACAACAACAAAAAGAGATAACAAAAAAACACACGCTTGCAAGTCCCAGATGGTGGTGGAGAAATTGTGCAACAATCCATGGTGATGGTGACTATGGGTGACTATGATGGGTGATTCAGTCATTTGTCTTTAGCTATATTATAATATCTTATCTTAGATAAGATATTATAATATATGTCTTAGGTAAACTAATTTGACATTTCCATATCGGCTTCATTACATATTGTAATGTAACTTTCATGCTTACTACTAAGGTAAGTGGTCTCAGTGGTATAAGCAATTTGGTTTTATGAATGTCTTAAAAATCAGGATAATTTATGCTACGATGTATGTATACATGTGTATGGAGTCACCATTTTTCAGCAGGTGTTTAGGAGAGATGATGATCTGGTAAATAAATTGGTATAGTGTGTAAATGTATATTATGAATGTATCCAAGAGCTGGACCCCACTAAGTAGACATCTGTCCCAGTGTTAGTAGAAAAGCAGGGAAAGTTCCTGACAGAGACATAAGGTTACCATATCATATTATATACTAGAAAGAGGAGGGGAGGGGGGTGTTACTGCAATTTACAGTTTTAATAGACTATGGATAAATGGTAGATAGATAGATAGATAGATAGATAGATAGATAGATAGATAGATAGATAGATAGATAGATAGATAGACAGACAGATAGATAGATAGACGAAAATTAGCTTATGTGGCAACCCACTACAGAGCTGCCCTAATTATCTACAGGAAACAATTCCAGCCCTAAATGGATCCCGTGCTACCCATTGCTGGAAGTAGCCCAGACCTGGAGGAGTTCATGATCCCATTCTCTTAATGTCCCAATGGCTGCTAAAATAGAGCACTAAGACTAGAGATGAGTGTTTTGGATTCTGTTAAATCCAACACATTCAAACGTTGGGGTTCCGAGTCGAACCGAGCCATGCCTTAGTTCCTCCCACCAAATTCAGATCTGTAATCGAGGCAAACACCATTTTCACTAAAAATTCTGATCTTTCAAGCCTTGCGTTTCCTGCTTCCTGTCTGTGACAGGAAGTATCACATGACTGTGATCAGCCAATTACAGAGGGCTGAACATAGAGGCTGGCTTATGGAGACATTTTTTTGTTAAAGAACTATAACTTTATTGAGCTGAGTGGAAAAACTGAAGAGAATGCCTGGGATGAGTGATATCAGGGGTGCAACTATTGTGTGTGTACTAGGGGTGCAGTTGCTATAAGGGAACCATCCCCCCAATCCACACTATTAGGAGCTCTCCTGTAGCCCCATTGAAGAAACAGTCCTCACATGCCATTGCTGAAGCTGTAAGAAAGATCAATGCTAGACTGTCAGGAACCCAGTGGCCTACCCATAAGGGGATTCTGGTAGCACAGAAACACCCCAAAATGGTTATTTAATAAAAAAAAAGAAAAAAACATTAACTTGAAAATAAGGTATGTCTTCAAAGGTGCCATGAAAAGGGACGTGGCTTAATTGGCTTGTTGACTAGACAGACACAGAAGAGGATTCCCACCACAGGGCAGGTACCATAACAAGGGAGCAAGTTTTTCCAAATGTTTTACATGAAGTAACAGTGTGAGGGGTCCATGTATCCCATCAGTGTCACACAAGGACAGAGGTTCCCATAGTCATGCACATAGGCAGGGGTGATCAGCCAGAATAGGGTGACAAGGCTACAGCCACTCTGTGCCTAAGCTCCAGGTTTGGAAAAGTGGAGATGTTGCCTATAGCAACCAATCAGATTCTAGCTCTCATTTTCTCTTTACATACCACAGACAGGGCCGGATTGAGAGCCAAGTGGGCCTGGAGCTGAAAATTATCAAAGGCCCACTCTATGCTTTTTAGGAGGATGTCATACTTATGCACTGCAGTGGGAGGCCTGAAGATCTGCAGTATGTGGGGGCCTATTTTCAGATGGAGACCTGGGACTGTAGTCCCTTTAGCCCCATTGTTAATCTGGCCCTGACAAGAGAGAATCAGCTAAAATCTGAATGGTTGGTTGATTAATAGCAGCTTCTATATTTCTCACCCTAGAAGTCCTGTTCACACTTTTTCCTCTTTATTTATACAATAGTTTTTTGTTTTTTTTAAACATTTTACAAACTTTTGAAAAAAATAAATAAATAAATAACT
>WWET01002218.1:248267-274253 GCA_011038615.1 Limnodynastes dumerilii
ATATATAAATTAGATTGTCCACAAGAAAGCACCCCAAGGTTCACTAACTAACATACCAAACAATAAAAGCAGTATAGCACTTTAAGTATATTATAAAAGTACTCCAAGACACGACTACTCCGATAAAGTAAAAGTCATTAACATTTTAGAATCCACTACTCAACATTCTGCATCCATTAAAACATTGTTTATAGCCACTTAGTGATAGTAAAAAAAAAATGCAGTTTTTCTATGAGAGAATATATAAAATGCATTGAGTTAGGGGATGCACTGCTTACCTCAGGTTGGGACATCTTTAGTACCTTTTAGTTGATTAATCGCAACAGCACTAACAGATTCTACACCCACTGCATGACAGCTGCATCTATATAAGCAAGAAAGGGTGACGTGAGGAGTGGGTGTACACATGAACACTGCCTTACCCAGAGAGGCTGCATGATGTGCTTTATTCTGCAAGCTGACTACAATGCAAAGAATCTAAGCAACTGTTGTTCCACTTAGTGTATGTTGCTAAACTTACCATATTTATAAAGTACACATCACCCATTCCTATAAAACACGGAAACCAGACACCTTATGGGACAGAGGAAAGGAATAGATTTACTTTTATGTATCTGCAAGACCCATCAGGGGTGCAAAAAAAAGATTATGATATAACTACTGGAGTTACTTGCGTGTAGCCATCAAGCAAGGCGTCATGATGTCATTGTTTACACTGGCTTTTTGTACAGAAGTGGTGGCCAGATATCTGGAGAGCATCACTTTTCTCTATATACCGTTTTAAGTGATCTTGCCCATAAATCACCTAATAATTAAAAATATCTGTAAATCAAGCAGTTTTAAATGTAATAAAAAAAAAAAAAGTGATGCGTATGAAATTGTTTTAGCTTTTGTGTTTGATTTATTTTACACTTTTTATTGGTCTGTAACAATTGATATTTGGCAGTCATATAGCATGTCCAAACTATGAAATCAAGAACTCAAGTGAGACATCACACCATGTATTTCTCAGTAAAGTGCATAGTGTTTTAGTTTTAAACTAAGGGCTGGATTCAGAGATAGCATGAAGGAACGCAATTGTATGCACGGCCAAACTCCCTCACACCCATGACACTCCCCTCTCTCAGCTGTGCTGTCGGTGACTTCCACCTCCATAGACCACTTGTAACTTTCCGTGAGCAGTTGCGTGCGTATGTGTCCTCCGTACTTGTGATTCATGTTAGTCGCGCCCACATACCTTAATTTTTATTTAAATTTACACTTGCGGATTTTTGCGTGGCATATCCGGACGTTTGTACTCAGGTGCAATTCACAAGTCCGTCTGTGAGGCACTTACGCACATATAGTCTACGCTAACTATGTAAAATCAGTTACTATGCATGCGCAGTTGAAACGTGCCTATAAATACGCACGCAACTCAACGGTTCTCCGAATCAGGCCCTAAATCAGTACAATTGATGGTTCCCATATAAATGTATGTGATCATTGTGATATTCAAGCATTTAATGCAGCACACGTTTTAAAGTAAAGCTGGCCAGTATCTGTATGCCTGAAAATAAAATGTTTTTGTCCAGGTGTAACTTTCAGCCCATTGCATTGATTTGCAAACTCTGGATCCGGTTCAACATAACAAACCAGCAGCTTAACATACATCCAAACATTGGGTATTATGATTATTTATAAGATATTATTAAACAAATACTGGGAGCGAAAAAGAGACAACCCACTCAAAACGCGTCAGTTTGGTGATCCAGTGAGTCCGCAGCACAGTACTCTGTCTCGATGGCTTCATCCTTTGGCATTTTTTTGTCTAAGCAGCAGGTCTTGAACCTCATTCACCAGCGTGTACCGAAGGGTACAGACCTTGTGCTTTACTTTCGGCCTCATTAGAGGTTTTTAACCTAAATGTTATTTCATGAAGTGTCTTTTATGTTCTATTAAATTTTGATCTTAACCATTTCCTTTTTTTCTGTTTTTTACATGGTGACTTCTACTGAGTGTTAAGAACGAATATGGACACATAAGTACTATTGAATTTTGTTTTTGCACTGTGTACAATCACAATAGTACAATAATTAGCAGTTAGCCATCAATATATATTGAAGCTAAACCCAAAACACATACAACACATAAACACATATTCAGTGCTAGAGATCATAGTAGAGTAAATTCTATAGGAAGGATACCAGCTGACACATCATATGTAGCATATGAGTAGAAAAAAAAATAATACAAGATCTTAGTGCAGGAAGGAACTAGTAATACATACCAACCTGCCTCGCGATGCTGGTTGGAAAGTTACGTATATGTGAATCCATTATTTACGTCAGTACTTACACTTTGAAACGTTAAGGTAGGGTTTGGGAAAAGTAAAATAACCAAAGTAAGTACGAGCGACAGGAGTGCATAGAAAATACGCTACGCGATGAAATGTAACAATCGCTAAGGTCTGGATCTGCCCCAATATCCCTAAATGGCACTATATCCCATACAAGTAGATAGAGGATATGGTAGATTACAGCAAATACAGGGAGCCGGGTGGGATAAATATCAGGGAAACAAAAATCATGGGAAAAAGTAAAACTGGAAAATGGAAACGGCTGGAACCATCACGCTACATGCAGGAAATGAACAGGAGGGGAACAAGTGTTATGTTTTGGGTTTAGCTTCAATATATATTGATTGCCAACTGCTCATTATTGTGCTGTGGTGGGTGTACACAGTGCACCTTATAGAAAGGAGTCTTCTCCTCTTTCCATTGTTTTGTTACTTACTCCGGAGGTAGCACCCCTGTGATATAGGGCAGTGTACTTTTGATCTGTGTGGTTCATTCATTTTTCCCTTTCCCCCTTTTCTCCCATTTATCACACAGTACATTTATACTAAAGGATGGGTAGGGAAGTGTAATAAAAATGGATTAGACAGGTAAAATGAGCAAATATATTATGTTTGGGCATTTAAGGCACACTTGGGTTGACCATTATCAGTAGACTGGAAAATGCTGATTGATACTACATCTTAGTATAAAGTCAGTAAGTACAAAACAAAGTACAATTTTTGCCCTGATAAAGATGCCCAATCAGCTATATAGTGGTTATGATGTAGAGCAGCAGTTCTCAATTTTTATTTTTGGAGGGTCAGTTAGTAACCTGGTTAAAATAAAATATAAGTATGGATGCTACCTCCTTAAAAGTTTGTCTCCAGTACCAACACACAGTACCCACTAGTTGAGAACCACAGAGGATACATCTAGCAAACAATGCAAAAAGTCACACAAAACACACAGAACGTGACAACCGGCTGCTGAAGTATATAATAACGTGTATATCCTACAGCATTTTTCCAAACTCTACTGGAAAGCCTTTCCAGAAGAGTGTAATCTGTTACAGCAGCAATTGAGGGTCAGGCAAATAAAAACGAATGCTCAATGGTTGTTCTGTTCAGATGCCCACAAACTTCATGGAAACATGGTAGACAAAAATGTTAATACAGGAAGTGGCTCCACTACATTTTCAGTCATACAGACGAGATTATGAGTTGATCCACCAGAAGAATAAAATGATCTAGGGCTAATCAAGCTTAAGCTTTGCTGTCACCCAGGGCTATATTCTGCAGCGGTTTATTATACTCACCAGATCCACCACAAAACCTGCCCCAGGGCCCCTACTGTCCTTATATGACCCCGGCAATAAGCATGTCTGCACACTGGCCCGGAATCAGAGTTTTAGCCAATCTGCTAAAACATCCTATTCACAGATGCAAATGCCAGCATGGCCTGTCATCCAGGGCCTGCCACATCATCTTATGTCCCCCATTTAGATAAAATAAAAGTTATGACTATCCGGTTTTTTTTTTGTTTTTTTTAACAATTATCACCATCGGTAACCTGCTCTTTACGCTTACACCATCCCATGGGATGGTGCAAGTGTAAGACGGATACGCAGGCACCATACAGCACTGCACCTTATAATTAAATGAGAAAAACACCCCTTTCCTCATTTAAATATTGTGGAACTCCCAGTTCCACAGGCGCACACAGACAGATGGACACACTTGCGCCAGTCTTTCTGTGCGCGCTTCCGCTGTAAGCATGAGTAGTGCTCATTTTGACAGCTCTGAATCTGGGCAATTATCTGACCTGCACTCTCCCAATATGTAAATTGATAAAAAAAAAAAAATGGGTATATTGACTGCTATATGGGGTTATATGGTAAAGAAACATTATACTCTGATTCCCTTAAACAAAAAAAAACAATACACATTTTAACATTTACATTAACAACCAATAAAGAACAGTCTTAATAACTTACCAATACAATAATAGGCATATTTGCCAAGTATCCTTTCTGATTGAAAACAAGCTTAAGCGATTAAATCGGTTCAGCTATTATTGAACTAGTATGTTATTTAAACAATTATTCATATATAGGTTGCTTGAATTAATGGATGACTTATTTATTAATACTAATTAGCATTTTTTTGAGGGAACCAGAAAACAGTGCTTCTCAATTATTCCTCTTTTATTTTCAGAGATATAATCGATATATTCTCATTCTCTCTCTCGATTCAGAAACCTTTAAATGTTTATTATAGCTTGTAACACTTGTGCACAATGCTCCTTCTGGTATGGTAACATAATTTGTACAGGAGCTCCCACAAACAATAACTTGGCCCAGCAAATAGAACATAACAAATGATCGTCTGTCCCAATATATAATTACAGTAGAGTTTGTTACTGGTTTATGGCAGTGTGCTGGGGCTATTTTTTCCTTTTGTTTCTGTGGCAAGCAGATTAACCCCTGCCTTTCATGCACCTGTTTAACATATACCTATAAATTGATTGAGCAACTTCCATTCTGTTTTTATCCAATATATAATTTCCATTAGTTCATTTGGGCACTATTTAGGAAAGGAGTTGAATGAAAAGACTTATGAGTTTTCTTTCTAGGCACAAGTCATTTTCCTCAATCAATAATTGAACAGCAGCAAAAATACTGGTTTTATAAAGTTTTAACATGAATAAAAAAAAAGCATAATTTATAACATTTGGAAACAGATTTATGTATTTATGATGAACAGAGAAAAATCAAACAGTAACTTTCTTGTCCAACATCCGCTTTTTAAAAAGTGCATACATTTGATACACTGATCCTGTAAGGCAAAGCACTTAAAGCACTGTAACATACTCCATTCACATTGAACACATGCCCACCAATTGGTATGCAGCTCTGCATTAAAACTCTATATTCTCCTGGCAGGGCAGGAATTAAGAATCAACAAACACATGTATACAGAACATAACTTTTCTCCCTTTCCATGTGAATTATGTGCAAGTACAAAATCCTAACTGAGATATTCTTGTACAGAATCGCAAAAGGAAAAAAAACAAAAAAAAAAAAACACAATAATTATGTTACACCTCCAGTGTATCTTGTAACACACAGCTAATAAAGGAAAATAAGACAATAAAATTTGTCACCCTTTTTAACCTTTTGTAGAAATGTTTTCCTTATATTCGTATGAAAATCTAAATTTAAAGAACAAAACAAAACAAAAAGAAAATGCAAAACACATTACTAGACAGGTTTTGGAGCGTTACACTTCTCTGAAACCTTGTGCTACTCGAAGAGCAATTCATTGCACAGCAATTGCATGCCACCACCGGTGATCAAAGGTGTTAGGGAATGGTCTAACTCCGAGGGGACTAACAACAAAACAAAATTAAGGCAGAGTATTTCATACAGGATTGAGGGAAGGGGTTTAAATAACTCCATGGATCACTATGTATTTGTAGAGCATATAAAGAGACATGGTAACCATTGTTCTCATCAAGTTGCATTTGATCTGGCAATTATACTCAATATCTATTTAAATCCATCTTATGACACAGTCCTGGTATTTGTGTCCATCCTCTTGAAAGTTAAAATTAGTGTTTAAAGAGACACTGTTCTGAGCGCTCTGCGAAATCCTATACGATGATGTTGTTATGGGCTATTATAAAAAAAAAAAATATATGGAACCAGTCTTTACACATTAAGCCCAAACAAAGGTGCAAGATGCGAATAATGGAGGTTCAATAAATTTCAATATAGCAATTAGTTTGTTAAATACATTATTTAGTTACTATTGTTAAACATTCTGTTACATGTCGCCTCTTGGAATTCCTCGGGTTGTAGAAAAGAGCAAAGTTCTTCTTTGCATTTGTGCCGCTGGGCAGTGAGAGAAACGTACCTTGGAAGTTTCAAACATAAATGACCTATAGCAATTCTGCTCATCTTCTCCTTTAACAGAGCGAGGTTTGGGATAGATGTCCTCATTAATATTTGGAGGGGAACAAAAATAGCTTACATCACTTTAAAATATATTAATACGCAAAAAGAATGTTGGAATGGTCATAGGAGAATTATGTCCAGTGTTCCTGCAGTTCCAGACACATAGGTTTCAGGAGAGCTGCATCCCAGTCCATGTCACATTATTTTCTAGCTGATGAGCAGCTGTGGTGCATGATGCGGAATTTCTATAAGAATAGTGTGGATGTCGTCAAGAAATAAAAAGCAAGCCCTCAGACTACTATTTACATAGCTGGTCCAGGGTATGAAAATACAATAAGACAATAAAACTGAGACATTGGATTAAATAAAGAAAAAATTGCAGTGTCGAAAAAAAAAAAAAAGAAAAAAGTCTACTGTAACAAACTGGCAGCTGAGAAATCAGTCACTGTTTAGAATAGCAGGCAGTTACTCTCTCTAGTGGCCTGCAATGGACGTCAAAGTGGGCAACAGCTTTTAGTGCAAAGAAAGTCTTGTGACAATTCCTCGGCACGCCCCATTTTGGAGGATGTCACCTGAAAAAACAGGCTGTAGCACCCCAATCTCTGAAGCCAATAGGACATTAGAGGTAGCGGCTTGAAGATTGCCTGTTCCAAGATTTCCAGTAACCACAGAAGGGCATCATACAGGCAGGCCAAAGCGGTGCTTCTTTTTCTTAATAACCTTGGAATTTGTTAACTTGCGCAAATCCTCCTCACCATCAGTCTCCTCCATTTCATCATCTGCCGATATGAGGATCTAGAGCAATGGAGGAAATAACCATCAGACAACATTCCAACCTCATACATTTATTTACTATAAAAGCCAGAAATCAAAAACAATTTGGCATCAAACATATCACAACACAACACATCACATCACAACACATCACACAACACAAACACATCACAAAGTAACAGGAAATAGTTTGACTGAAAGTTTCTTATCTCAAAAGACCTCTTGATCTTGAAACGCCTTTCTTTGAAACAAATATTGATGTTGATGCACATGAATGAGTTACTTTATGTGCACTGCCAACAAGTCATTTTCTTTGATAGCTTCAGGAAAATATACAGGTGAAGAACCTTATACCACAATGATTACGGGCCGTATTCAGACCTCCGGCGCATGCGCAGTAATTTCGTTACGCTATCTACGGCCCTACATTATCAGTTAAATACACATAGTAAAGTAGTGAATGAACGTGTGGAAATGCAATCCTGTTCATTTTCATTTCAAATGTTTTGCTATAATTGGATTAGGTTGGTCTTTAATATCCCTATTTGGTAGAAGTCTTTTCTGCTTGCAGCAGTCTACATCAGGTCAAAAAGAGCTGAACGTCGTAAAGATATACCACGATTCAAAGTTTGAAAGGTCCCGGTTGCCAGGCTGTCATGGGGACTAGAAATGAGAACTTGGTGATCGGAGTGCTGTGAAGGAGAAACTGCAAGTTCATCCGCCACCTCCTCCTCCCCTGCTGGGCCGCTCAAACAACTGGGACAGAAGTGCAATGCTTCAGCCGCAGCACACGGATCCAGCGTTCTGATCTTCACATGGAAGGTCAGTTCCAGCAGTCTCAGCAGCAATGTAAAAGGTTAGGGATCTGTGTCTACACGTTTCATCACTAGGAGTGACTTCATCAGGAAGCGATGATATGCGTAAATCCGCATCTACTGCGGAGACTGCTCGAGCGGACCTTCCATGTGGAGATCAGGGCGTATGAGCCTTGTGCCGCGAGCAAGCTATATGATAATAAATAAACACCTTTTATGGTTTGGTGTTAAAATGTTTGACTTGTACCATATATAACAGTGTCTGATAAGACCTGACACACCAAAGCATTCTATAGCTTCATGAATTTCATCTGTTTTGGGCTTAATTGGATCACCAAACTTCCCTGCATAGGATAATGACTTAAAGAACATCTCCTGGTGCTATATTAAATATCTGATATGACACATGGGGTCAGATTTACTAAGCTGCGGGTTTGGAAAAGTGGAGATGTTGCCTATAGCAATCAATCAGATTCTAGCTCTCACGTTCTTTTTACATACTAGAGAATGTCAGCTAAAATCCGATTGGTTGCTATGGGCAATATCTCCACTTTTCCAAACCCGCAGCTTAGTAAATCTGGCCCATAGTGTGTGACTGGCTGCTGCATCAGATGACCTACCTCTAGCACCACCTGACATAAAAGCAATATACATATTCTATGAAGACTGTTTGTGTAGCACGTCTAGTGGTTTCCTTAGAAAGATAGTTGAGGGTTTTTATTTTTTTCTTAATGTACCGGTCTTTTTAATGAAAAACATGTCCGTCTTTTAATAATATAAAATAAGACAAACCGATTTGTTTGAACAGTGCCTAACTCCTATTGGTCAATTTAAAATTTTGACAATGAATATTTAAAATTGTAAAGAAAAATGAAGTGAAAGAAACCCCTTTTATGGTTTGGAGTTAAAATGTTTGACTAGCACCATATATACCAGTGTCTGATAACTTCCCAATATCTTTAAGTAAAAAAAAGAAAAAACAAGCGTCAACTTTACTTACAGCCCTAATAGGTACATTTTAGAAGAACGTAGGACATATGCTAATAAGTAAGCAGGTTTATAGATCTGTTTTAAGCACATAACCAGCAACGTCTGCTCAGGGAGTTCCAGATATTGACAGAAACAAAATAAAGACTGGCCGTCTTGGCAGAGAAATGCAGAAAATAAAATAGGCTTTGGCTGTGGGGACATGTGAAGGATAGGCTCCTTCAGGACAGAAGCAGAATAGAGCAGTGCTACGCTCTTTATGACAAACTTAATGCAATACCTTCCCTTATTTAGGTTCCTAGTGTAGTGCTATGGACTAAAGCCAAAGGCTGTTAAGCCACAATTTTCAAGAACAATGATGGCATTGTTTACATGTGCATGGCAAGAGAAGTATGCTTATTACAAAAACAACAACGGTGTCTTGTATGCAACCAAAAATAGACATTTTCAAAGACTCCAATCTGCAATTAAGCACCAAGACTGCTGTAACTTTAGAATGCTAGAAGCAGAATAAGAAGTCTCACCTAGTTATCGGATACTTAGCATTGTCTTGTCCTTTCAGCATACTTCAGCCACTCACGCTGTTGTAAGAGGTCTATTACAGGGATTTCCCATTTTCATTACAAACTTACAGACATGATTGAGAATGATCATTTGCTTGTACTTGTCAGTACCACAACTCCTGAACACTGGTTCCCTTTACTCACTTCAGACTCTGAGTCATCGTATGAGGCCGCCCGTCTGTATCGCACTTTGTTACCATTACGGGAATCTGGGTTTCCATCTTTTTCTTCTATTTTGGCCTTTGTCTTCCCTTTCTTCATCAGAAAGTTGTCCACCACCCAAAACATTAATGCCTGTTCGTAGAAGCAAAATTAAGCATTGAAAGATGCACTTTCAGCTGGACAATGGGAGTCAAAGGCATACGACAGCATTGGAGTCCCCATATATTAACCAAGAGAGCAAGAAAAGAAAAAAAAAAAACCATGAGGAAATATACAGCTGTCAAAGCCTTGTGAACTACAGAGGGAGTCACATTTAAACAGTGTTTGCACTGTAGAGTTGGAAGGCATCATAAGCGGTATTAGACAAATTTCAAGAATCATTCTAGCTTCAAAGATGGTCTATAAAGAAACAAGTATTTAGTTAAACTAGTGCATAGGGAGGTAACTTACATTAACAAAGAACGGCACAATAAGCATAACAACGGCCAGCTCCAGCTCTGGGCTATTAGAGGCCAATGGATTTAACTTGGCAACCTGCACATGGGAGAACAGGAAGAAAAAAACCCAACAAATATCACAAGATGTGGATTATTGTAACAGTTTTTATGGTAACAAACAACTACAAATCCATATGAGAATGTGTGAATATAGAATTCTGGACAGAAAATCTTCACTCAATTTCAAATACCACTATTACCAACAGTTCCTAAAATACCACAGAACGACTCGCACAGTCAAATCAAGACACACTGAGCTGGCAAAAGCAAAGGACACAAAACCTCTTTGAGATTGGGAATAAGCAGGACAAGGACCATCGCTGTCTTCTCAAACATCATGATAAGGATGTAGAGGGCGCACTGCCCAACCCAGGCCTTGCACTGCAGAGGATCACCTAAAAGGACAGACAATCATTCATTAAAGACAAAAGAACTAACAAACGTAACATTCTGTGTCAATTAAGATATACAAATAGACATTTAACAGGAATATCTTACAATGCAGACATTTTGATTTTTAGAGACTTAGAAAACAAAATCAAATAGGAGAAGACAAGAAAAAAAGAAAATACCATAAAGAAGAATAATCAATTAAGCACAAATGGGAAGAGTGATGATTCCTGTCCATTACGGTAGCTGCCGAGCATATAAAATGTACGACACCTCTATGGAACGTTAAATGTTTGAGGCTACATTTATCTTTGCGTTTTCATGGCAACGCATACTGGGAGCGGCCAATTAAATACCCTTCATTCTGTCATATTATAATCATATTGGACCGACACCAGAATTTCAAAGCCAAAACAGGTGGATTACTACACCAACCATGCTGAATAGCAGGGGAGAAGAAAACAGTATTAGCATTGAGACGCGAGGTTTCCTAGTCCAAGTCTCAATAACAGCTTAAATTTAATATGGTTTTGCAGGAGGTGTAATTTTCCTACTCTGCATCTGGTCCATAGTCTGTGTATTGGCTAAATAAGAAAAAAGTCCTAAAAATAATCAGTAATTAGAAACAAACAGTGATATTTTCATTTATTTAAAATAATCTTGCTACTCCATGTCAAAGCCAGATGGCAGCATTTCAGGCATTCTGAAGGACTGGATTCACACTTAAGTGTGAGATCCTTAGGTGCGGATATGCATGTATCCACACTTACTTCTCTGGTCCCCCCCCTGCACGTTTTAGGTGCCTAGTGGCCCTCTTATTTCCTCTCATAAATAGGGAAAATATGAAAACTTTCTAAACTTCCTTTCTCCTTTCCTGCCTAATCTACATACCTGCCCCCGATTCTCCTAACTCCCCCTGGAGGCCGCAGTGGCACATCTCCTCTTACCTACAAAAATTGCGTGGTCTTTAAAGTGATACGTACAAGGCTACCCATGCATCAGAAAAGACAGATGAATACGCACCTAAGAATCCTCCGCTTCTTAGGTGTGAAACTGGCCCGAAGCGCTCTCTACTTATTCACTACAATTCTCTAATACACTATTAGAAGAGATCATTTGTTTGGAGTTACTGTTTTTATTTTATTTTATCAGAAAGTAAATTAGTTGACAAAGGCTGAATTACATCTAAACGTGGATCTATATGTACAGAGATACAGTGAATATATTATTTTAACAACAGGGAAAGGCTAGGACACAGCAAAATGCTGATAAGGAGAGTTATAACCCAAGAATTAAAAAAAACAAAAAAACAAAAAAAAAAAAAACACCACCCACACCTATCAATGTAAGAATTCTATCCAGAACTACTCCTTCATTTCAATTGTATAAAGTGGGTCACCACCTATTTGATTTCTAAAACAAGTAACAACAACCAAGTTACCAGCAAGTATCCTTTACTGCATTAATACACAGGACACAGAAACCTTACCCTAGTGCTACATGTGCTCACTACAGAATATCTGACAGGGAGCCAGAAAGCAGAATGATACCAGGAGCCGGAAAAAGTGACTCAGACTTCCAGAAAAAAAAGAAACCACTCAACCTGAGAAGTGCCAATACAATATATAATACAGGCTGGAGAGTCACTTTTTTAGAACAACTTTATTTTCACACAAGAAGATGTTAGGAAGGTGTATCCAAAGGATAACGCCAAAGGATATTATTATATTTTTAACGTGCCCGGGGGCCTTCACTGTAAAGGCCCCCATTATTATGATTATTATTAGGATTATTAACACTTATTTATATAGCGCCACAAATTGTCTGCAGCGCTTTACTGAGAACATTAGATGTTCACATCAGTCCATGCCCCTATTGGAGCTACATACTAAAGTCCCTAACACATACATATACACACACACACACCATGGTTAATTTTGTCCGCAGCCAATTAACCTACAAGCATGTTTTTGGCTTGTGGGAGGAAACCATATAATATGCAAGCTCTGCATAAGTAACGTCTAGTTCTGAGAATCAAACACATGACCTCAGCACTGTGACTCACTGAGCCACCAGTCGTCCTATGAACGTCTGGCAAGATTTAAGGTGCAATCAGGCTACGGGGGCCAAATTCTCATGTCCCCCTGCACTACATATCGGCCCCCAGCGCCACCGTCCCATAACAAGACACATGAGTCTGCTTTACAGCATTACCACTGTGCAGGTTAGTGCTAGAAAGGGACTAGTCATGCAATCTGTATTAATGTAATAACCACAGAGCTGTAAGTGTGTGAGCTGCGACCTCTTACCCACCCAGTCTGTCTGTTATTACCCAGTCTTGTTTTATAATTATTGGCAATAATTGTAAGGCGCTATATAATAACCTGTTAATATATAACATAAATAATAATGTCAGGGGACTTGTGCACATAATGGGCCGGATCCACAACAACGCCGTCTTAAAAAATACGCCTGTCGTTTGCTGAATGTAGCGACTACGCATGCGTATTAACTGTTTCACGTAATCTACGTATCGTTTAGTTATGTAGATTGTGTATATGTGGTCTTAAAGATTGCATATTCGCAGTCTACGTAAGGAAACTATACATAGATGTGTAGTAGCTACATTCGGCAAATGACAGACGTATTTTGGAAGACGGACGTTGTTGTGGAACCCGCCCAATTTGCGCAAGTGCGCATTGCCACATACATGCGCCAGATGTTACTCCAGCATACCTGGGGGCATACAGAACTCTGTTCCGTACGTTTGCAGGTACGATGAAGGGGTTAACCCTTCATTTACACCTGCCCTATCCCCCCCATAGAGACGTGGATAGGCAACTGAAATGAGTTGGGGGAAGGGGAACGACAGGTAAATGCGTAACAGTTAAGGTACTTTCCAGAACTACCACCGATAGAGGGGAGTAACAAGGGCGTGAACTGCCCTCTACCTTGCGTCATTTCAGACCCCTGCATACACGGAAAGCGTGCGGGGGTCTGGATCTGGCAATATGGGTGTAACTAGAACATTGTGTCAGGAGGGCACATGCACTTAACCTTTGTCACATACCCCCCCTCTAAATTCCCAACACAATTCTAGCACCAGTTCAAATAAAAGAGAAAATGGCTGGAATTGTGGGAAGTTATAAGGAAAAACAAAGCCCTCTCTGGCATAGACGTGGTAAACTAACGTTATATAAAGTAATAAGAACTAGCACTGGGGATGGGGTGGGATAACATGTAAATGACCACTCTTATGAATTCTTTTATTTTAATATACACAGAGAAAATTACAGAATCGGTATCTGGTATAAGCAATGAGCCCCACGAATGAGCTGTCATACTGACATATGGTTAACATGAGTGAGAGAAGTTAGAAAAGAAAAACAAAATATGAATAAAAACAGAACACTAAACAAATCTCAGAGCTTAGTGAAGACCCATAATATAATAGCATGGCCCCCTTCTGGTACATTCTATGATATTCCATATGCAATGTGTAACCTTTTATAAAATAAACCTGTCACAGATTTCTATCTCAGCATCAAGTCATAGTGGCTTTATTCTGTTTTCACACGATGCAAAGTGCATCATGTACAACAACCAAACTACTTTCCTGTACACAAAAAACTAATGGCAACACCTTATTGATTACTTGTTTATCACATTAGCCTATTAACTTAGATATATTTATTTTTAAATGGGTGGGTTGAATAATACTTCAGACAGTTATAGAAAAAATTAATATATATTTGTTTTTTTTATCTGGTGCCAGATTTGTTTTATTAAATAAAATGTATCTTTTACAAACTTATTTGGAAGGTTTTTTTTTATATTTACATATATATTTTTGGGAGTTTATATAGGTAGATATCGCCACACATGACAGTGCTGGTTATTTCCTCTTTATATTGATTCTAGTTATGGAAAAAGATCCAGTACATACATTGCACATTCAAAATATTTTTCAAATTCTAGGAGATTCAACCACATCAGATAGCACAGTGCAATAACCCAATGCCACGCCAATATATTATACAGAAATATTAACCCGTCTCAGATATATCATTATTATTTAATAGTGATAAGTACCTAGATCAAGATTAAAAAAAACAAAAACACACCTATGTGCGCTATATCATTACAGAGCAGCGCATGGACCTGGGGACCAAGAACATAGAACATAACAAGAATTGTTATTTTGGCAATAGGGTGACAAAGGAACCAGAATCAGCACTATATATTTGCATGCAGCCATTTGTGGTCAAGTGGAACACTACAATTGCCTGTTTTATTTTAAGGCTATTCTCTATCTTTGCTTACAATTGTGTTTTTGGACACATATGTACTCAAATTGCTTTGGAGTACAAATTATATATTTATTTGTACTCCAAAGCAATTTGATATATGCACGACCAATCACAAGCTGCGCAGAGCCACAAGTTGAGCAGTTCCATCACAACCAGCGTGGACGAAATACACAAGAGGCCCGCATGCACCCGTTTAATGATTTTACCACCAAAACGTTTAAAAACGTGGAAAATCCGTCGAAAAAGGTGCTGGAACACTGTTCCGGGGTGCGATCTATGACAAAATAAAGCACTGAGTGTATGTGTGTAGGCATGTCCGTTGTGTGTGACATAATAGAGATCAGGGACATAGGACATTAAAATATTCTGCTACATACTATTCAGCAAGATGAAGACTTTTGACATCACTTTAAAAATTTATAATTTTTCTAAAATCCTAAAATTACAATTAAAAATAATCACAGTTCTAAAAGACAAATCAGGCTAAAATTGTACTAAAAGACAATCTAGGCTTCCCAATCAGATACATTTACCAAAACACCACTTTCCCACTGCATCATAAATGTACACAGAGATAATATTTACCAGAAGGTGACAAGCTGTCTCTATATACAGAAGACTATGTGAAGGGGGAGGGAGAGCTGGGCACACACCATGGGGCTGATCCAGAGCTAAGATTAGCTGTACAATTGCTTACCCAGGTTGCACTGTAGGGGACTGCACTGAATTTAAAACGTGCAAACAGAATGAACTTAGAGAACGCGTTTTATTCAATCAGCAAAACCAGCCAGTACTTTCCCTGCATCCAAAACATTTCATTACCGTGCGCACTTCACATTGTAACATGGGGCCGTCTGCAGACTACAGGACGTATAACACATATAGCGTTTTTTCTTACTGCGCATGCGTAGTACATTTTTTACGTTATCTACGTATCTTTTCCACACGTAGATTGCATAAATGCGGTCTGAAAAACCAGAGTCATTCATAGATTTAAAAAAAAAATATATGATGTACCATATTCTCCAAATCGCAAAGAATCCCACTGCCGCCACTCCACCACACAGCTCACCACGCGGACACCTGCATAAATAAGTAACATGCCAAGTGTAGCATCCAGGAGGAAGTTGATTAGATATCTGTCCAACAAAGAGATGAAACTTAACATAAAAATATGCAGAAAGAACATGTTAAATACAAATACCACTCTATTACATAATAAAACTATTGTAGACAACCATTTATAGGTTGTTAGAATGCAAAATGTTAGGTAGAAAAAAAAAAATTTAAAGTTTGCCCAAAGACTACAGCAAGCACATAGGAAAGGCCCAAAATGGCTTCTGCAGAACTGACCAAAGTTTACAGATTGTTTAAAAAGGGTTACCAGAGCTGCCATATACTATATAAGTAATAGCAAATCATCACTGAAAGCATCCATTTGCATTTATAGTAGTTTAAGTTAAATTTGGGTATTGGGAGCACAGACACATACATCAAACTGCCCCAAAGATGAAACATGTACTGGCCTTTTCAGATCAAAGGGTTGTGACCGGCTAGAGCGATGTTGGCTAACCTGTGACACTCCAGATGTTGTGAGACTACAATTCCCAAAATGCTTTGTCAGGTTTCTGCTATGTATTTGCAGTTAAGGCATGCTGGGACTCGTAGTTTCTCAACACCTGGAGTGTCACAGGTTAGCCAACACTGTTTAAACATTCTTGGGATAAATATAAGGATATCCTAAATCTCAAACTAAATTGAGGGTAAATAGGGTATAGAGTCAGTATAGTTTTAAATAAACAACTGGGCAGACTGGATGGGCCATGCGGCTGTTATCTGCCGTCACTTTCTATGTTTCTCTGTAAGTCCGAGCCTTATGAAGGTGATTAATCAAATTAAAATCCAACTGCACATTACAAGAACACAGTGAGGTTCTGCATTTATGAGAAGATATACAATACAATGCATTAATATGACAAAAAAAAAATTCCCACTAACTGCCAATAGAGAGCCCATATCCGTGTTTATTTACACACAAACAGCAACATTTTCCTATTGGACACACAAAACACATAGGATATTTGGAAGTCTTACAGTGGACATGGGTCTTCCTTTGTAAGGTCTGATAAGTAAACATTTGCAAAATGAATGAAAAGCATGCCTATAGCCTGCTTTGAGGTATCCAGGAACCTGCAGAAACCAAAAGAAAGTGTTAATGTTGTACTATAAAGGAGGGCATCAACTTATCTAAATGTGTTTATTAACACTGCAATTTAATTTGTAAAACACAGACAGAATGACGAATGTATTTAACCTCTAAAAAGTCAATAGTCACAGATTGTATTAGATAATATTTTTTACTGCAAATAAGAAGTATCCATAAGTACATTTCTAAAGTCATAATCTATTATTTGTACTTATCAGGTTTCCTCTTTACTCACATGCTTTGGCAAACTCCAAAGCACGTGGGTTTGCTAAAATTCAGTGACCTAGATAAAAAGTGGGTTAAGCTGACCATACATTAGAGCGATTATCGCTCCCAGCGTGTGGCTGATACATTAGAGCGATTATCGCTCCCAGCGTGTGGCTGCTGATAAATGGGACGATTTTCCCTCGGGGAAAGGTCCCGATATTGGCACCACACACTAGAAGAGGCTGGGGGCGATAATCTCTGCTGGAGAGCCTGCAGCTAGCCTATTGGCTGGCTGCAGTCTCTCTCTGATTGGCTGGGTCTCCTTTAAAAAATTAAATGGAAAAAAAAACTCAGACAAGCTGCTGCGCAGTGTCCTCTCTCCCTCTGTCTGGGTATACAGCCACTCAGTGTGTGGGGCTCTGCCCTCTCTCCTTCTGTGTTAAATATCTGTGCAGCAGTCAATTTACATAAAGGGAGAGCACTAGGTACCTCCAAAAATCGCAGCTAGGGTCTGATTATCAATTGGGAATTCCAAAAGATGAAATCGGACGCTAGCGTTTTTGGAGCGTTTTATCGCCGTTTAGAAAAAAATCTTTACCACACACTAAAGCGATATTTGGCCCAATCCACGATAATTGTGCGTTTGGGCCGATAATCGCTCTAGTGTACGGCCAGCTTTAGATTTTGTGCTCTGATGAGTCACCTCACCCCAACACCTTTTTTGCCCTTATTTCAAAAAGTGGACACAAACCAAACACCACCCTGATATTGTAGTACCATAGTAACATCACATTGTGCACAGGCCAACACAACAATAGTGTGGTTGAACAACAAAAAGGTTCTTTTGTGGAAAAGTATTAATTAACCAGTGTGTCCATTCAGAATAGCAGAAGCTGTGCTTTACTCTTATCACGCACATTAAAACATTATGGGAAACTATTTAACCCTAACAGATTTGCATTAAGATGCCAGTTATGGGATGTGCAAAGTCCTTGTTCAGAAGAACTATTTAAAAGCCTCTATAAAAATTTCATTCTGTCACCAACAGTAGCAATAACCTTGAAACATTAGCTCAGCATTTTCTACATGACCCGGCATATCCTTGGGTTTGCTGCCGTAAACAGAATAAGCATTGCCATGAATGTTGAACTAACTGGGACGGCTCACAGTTTCTTAAGCTCATATGACTGAAAATCAGATGTGTAAGTAGTCTGCAAAAGGGTTCGATCGTAAAGTGTATTCTCACATTCCCCTGGGCTCCCCTTGTTTGAAGTCATTAAAGTGCTTTTAGTTTCCATATGCCCTTCCCTCTAGAAATTATAATTGCATGATGCTGGGACAAATGGTCTAAGTGTAATCGCATATGTATTATATGGACATTTGTTCCAAGCACATAGCTTTTAAAGAATGCTATAACCTATGATGAAATGAAAAATATTATTGTATACAAAATCAATCTAAAAGCATATAAAATATGAAAGTAGCAATGGAAATAAAGGAGGCCAACAAAACACAAAAACAAGAGTGTGTGTTATTATCCATAAATTGATGGCACGCAGTGTATTACATTCATGTGTTTCTGAGGTTACATACAGTGAAGCAGATCCAGACCTCCACTTCTGAGCACTCTGAGCTTAAAGCACAGCAGAAAACCAAAGCGAGATCTCTGCTGTAAATGGCACTCCAATCATGCAGATTCACAATAGCAGGACTCTAGCATAACATTTCCATGCTGTCCCTACATAAAATAGGGACGGCTTTACTGTAAAATGTACGCAGATCCCCCTCCCACTAAGAGTGCAAGCCATATGCCTTGTGCACGGATGTCTGGATTTTGAGGATCTCTATCTGTGCTAGTAGTCCGCAGCACATTTGCTCACCTAAATGCAGGTCTTTTCCTCTTGAAAAGTTTTTAAAAGACAATATTTTGGAAGTCTGGATCCGGCCCAATGCACCCAATTAGAAAATAAAACCTAGTCATTATATATAAAAAGAGGATCTTGTATTGAACCACAGTGCATCACCACTTAGTAATAGCTTAGTTGTCAGTGAAGCCACGATCGGTGCAGGGCTGACGATGCATACCCGTGATATAAATAGTCACTCCTTATTCATTTCTGATCCAGTGTTGGCTGCCAAGGAACAGACATTATAGCGATGATGTTCTCCTTCCATCCCCAGAACAGAAGTTCAATTCAGATTTCATACAATAGAGAGTTACATATAAATCACACTAGGAACAAAGGCACCGGGCGAAACCAGCAGGTTTGTGCAACCTGGTTAACTTTAAATGACAGTGTTAAAACAAAGATGCCCAGTATTTGTAAAAGCAGCCTGCATTCTCCCTGCTTGTACTTCAACTCCTTCACACACAAGATTGTTTGCTCAGGTGCAAATTTATATTAGTTAAACGAATGTGAGCCTGGATTGATCATAAAGACTTACCATATTCTCCAAGGACGTCGCTCATGCTTTGGTTCTCTGAAACGTTTCACTGAGAAAGTAAAAATACACACATTTAGTCATCGCAGAAAACAGGGTGGAAAAATCAATTACTTGTCTAGCATAAAAGAAAAGTCAAACATGTTTAATGTATTTGTAATGTATTAAAAACAATTATCAGTCAATAAAGACTTTAGATCCCCCCCCTCTGGGGTAAGATGAAACATTAATAATAATAAAAACAAAAGAACTGATCTTCATATATTCCAATAGTACAGCACTAAACATCTGTCACACCATTACTGGCTGCAAAGTCACTAATACCATGTTCAAATTGCCGCCCCAGCAAAAACCCGGATTATTGCTGGGGCACACATCAGCCCAACACCTCAGACCCCGTACACACTGCTGCTTAGACCCGGTAAACTCTTTATCAGCAGCATACTACTGACGTCATGTAAAGACTACACTCCACACTCCACACTCCACACTCCACTTTAAAGCTAACATTTATTTTACACCCAATCAGCTTATTTCAGAGAGACCCGGGTTGAAAAACCCAGGTCGCACCGTTCACACGGGCAGCTACCTGGGTCGGACCCAGGAATAACCCTCCAAATGTCCCGGGTCAGTAGACCCTGAAAGCAGCAGGTGCCCCCGTTCACACTGAGCCACGACCCGGGTCATCAGGGCTGGCCCGGCAATATCCCAGGTTTTTGGCTAGTGTGAACAAAGTTTTATCTAAAACCTTTGCCTTTAGGACATTGGGAAAAGGAAAGGGGAACCAATGACCAATCAGTTTGTTGGTCTCAAGTTAACACCAAGTTTTCATTCTGGGTAGAATAAGCCACATTTGGTTTGCTGACCATTCAAAACACTAAGTATGCCTTGCAATGACTTATAGAAATATCTCTGTGCATGCCTCAATGCTATTAGACCAGCAACCCTATAGAACTGACAATTCTTTCTGTTGCACCTTGATCAAGCAGTCATTCACAGAGGTGCTAAAGTATCAACTATTCATCGATATAAAGCCTCAGTTGCATTGTTATCAGAGTCAGGCTTCTCCACCAGCCCCTGGAACCACTGGTTTACAGTTTGTGTGTAGAACAGGTTACAGGACCTATAAACTTACTAACCCCTCCTGAATGCTTACTTTGATCAGACTCTGATAGTAATACTGATTGAGATGGAGTGAGAGCTTACACCTGTCTAGTTTTAGAACATTAAAGAAAAGATTTGACAGTGAGGCACACTACCACTTAAATTAAGCATGTACCAGTACTAGGCTAGACAGTATGACTACTACCGGGTCTCTTGGCAACTATTGCTCCTGAGGCCATAAAGGATGGCACTGTAAGTGGTACAAACTTTCAGACTCAGTATTTTATGTACATGTTTCCAGAGGAATGAGGACATGAAGAATTGCTTAATCAAAGTTAGGCCTAACGATTTGGAAAGCATAAAAGAAAATTGAAAAAAATATATATATCTACATATTGTACACAGGTTTATTTCCTAATACCATCCAGATTCAACTGTATTTTACAGGGATTTAATTATAAGCAGGTTTGTTTGCTCTTTGTGTGCATTGTTGTCTGCTATTTACAATTTGTAACCAGTGAAAAGGTCAATAGTTAATCTACTGGAGTGATCTGCTTTGTGTAGTCCTGCTGGGTTGACATTGCACACAAACATCACCTATAGGTAAAGTACTAGAATTTATCTAGAATTACGCAAATGTTTTAACCTTCGCTTTGAACTTTACAAAAAAAAAAAAAAAAAAGCACTTTAGTTTTGATATTTTCAAGCATAAGAACTGCCCCTCCACAGTTTAATATATAGAAAAAAAATCTAAAACTTAGTGATTTCACAAGCAAAAAAAAAAAGTTAATTTTAGTATAATAAGGTATAAAATGACCATCACATTCGACCATTGGACAATGTGTACGCTGCATTTTGCATACAACATCAAACCTTAAATGCATATCACAACAGATGGCTGCTGTATAGATATATATATATATTGGTACGATTGTCCAGGTCGCCTTTTTTATTCTTTCAATCTACCATCTTCTGTCGACGATGTCAACTTGTGGGTATGCTTGATACAATGAGAGCTCCATCGTATCTAATATCATAAGATAAACTAGTCACGCTGTGGGTATGCAACTTAAGAGGAAGTGAATCATTTAAGCAACTTAACTTTTTTTTTGCTCCAATCAACATAAAATCTGATAAATTTCAATAATCTTAAAGATAAATTGGCTGATGAGCCCCAAAATTGTACAGTAAAGTGTGGATGCTGGACTATGGTATTGCAACAAAACAGTCCAGAAATGCTGTTGATCAAAAATATCAGTCCATTGGATCACTTGGTTTAAACAGCTTGGATTGAAAATCTGCTGAAGGTTTGGACAGTGCGTACACACTGCAGGATTTCCCATGCTGTTAGACCGTTTTGTCAGGAACCAGAGAAGTTGTGCCAGTGTGTATCTGGCTTAATAAATTTGGACTGTATTCATACTTAAGAATGATTTAAGTTCTTAATTATATGCAAAAAGTAGCAAGGTGACTACCCTGACACGCCCCCAGTTTTCAGCTTCTTAACCAACGTACGAATGCCATAGGGCTACCTTATCTTTAGGTTTGTAGTTTTGTGCGTAGGGCGACTAATTAAGAACGATTTTTGTCTAACCGCGCCAATGTGATTCTATCATTATCAGGGGCAGAATACATATTCACTTATAACAAAACTTACAGTATGTTTTCTCTGTTCATAAAATAGACAGATCTGACCACAAGTAAAGTATTATCAAAGCAAATGCTAAAGAATCAGTAAAATCTTTTGGCACATTGCAAAATGGCCATAGATTCTACCATGTAGTAAAACTGCTGGATTAAGTGCACATTTAAAAAGGGGGAAAAAAAATAAAGACGGAGGACTGGATTCACAGATCCGTATATACTACATGCGTGTTTTTATGGCAACATGTATCAAGGCAACACCCATGACACCCCCCTTGGCCGGACGGGTTTTTGGTGACTTCCGCCTTCTTAGGGCACCCTTAATTCTACGTGTCTACTTACACGCATATGTTTCTTAAGTTCGTGGGTATTTATCTAACCGCGTCCTCAAACGCCCATTTAAATGCTTCCCCCACCCACTTTCACGTAACTTCTCCCGTACGGATAAAAACCACGCCCCTCCGTGCATATGTCGCTAAGTGCGATTCACAAGTCTATGCCTAAAGCATAAACACTATGGAAAAAGTTACTATGCATGCGCAGTTAATCCGCTGCTAAAAACACGCACGGGACCCCACGCAAAAACGGATCTGTGAACACTGTTCGGAATCTGGTTTTATCACACCATGGGCTGAATACATATACCATTTGTTAGATGCATAACATGTCTTCACCCTGAAAGGGCTTTAAAGGGGTGTAGTTTGACACTTTGGTGATCTGACTTTCAACAGAACTACAGCGGCAACTGCCATCATTTTTGGCAGTTCCCTGTAAGACAGCGTTGCTTAGAAGACTGCTGTCTCTATAAAGACCCAACGTTGACAGGTAAGTTTAATTTATGCATCCCCTTCCAGAAAACTAACCTTAAACCTCCCCTCTCCGTAGCCTAACCGTAACCTTCCCGATCCTGCAGTTGAACCTTAATCCTCCCCTCTCCACAGTCTAACCCTAAGCATCTTCGTTCCACAGCCTAAACTCAACCCTCCCCTCTCCACAGCCTAACCCTAACTAGAATGGGTACTTTGTCGAATTAAGACCATCCAAAATGGTACCTGTTCCAGGACTGAAGTTTTCAGCATTTAAAAAGGTGTACGATTATACTCCCGCAATCAAGCTTTCATCTGTAACGTTGTTGAAAATGAGCTGTCACAGCGGCAATTGCATACCATTTAAAGTGTTCCACCCTATGTGTGCCCTAGATCTATCTATAAAACCCAAGCACAAAACAATGCAATATGTGCATTTGAGTGTATAAATCCAACATCTCCACAGTGCAAACTGTATTAAGGAAGTAGAATAATTTGCAATAGCATTTGGTTTCTACTGACTGCAGTATGCCATTATAATATAAGCTGGCAGTCTAGAGGCATGTTTTCCTGTCTGACTTAGAAATATACAATTTGGTTATTTACACATATAAACAAAATGCAATTCTCATTTGTAAAGATTCTCTTAGGATAAATTTGCTAAATCTGCTAAATTTGATCAAGAAAATATATTTATAGTTCAATGGCTATTATTTATTTTCCCCTCTTATCAGAAAAGATAACTGATCTAGATAAAAGGAGTCATAAAGCTCATATTACCTAATAAAGAGCTAACATTTCAAACTTTTTAATAATTCAGAGATCTCAAGGATACTACTAGAGCATACATTAACCTTTACTTCACACAGAACAATGGATCATAGTGGAAACCCAAGGCATCAAACATTTTGAATTAACAAAATGGCAAAATTAATAGATCCGGTGGAAACATAAGTATTTTAATTATGTTGTACCCCCAGCTCTTCACAGAACAGCCCTTTCTAAGCAAGTCCCAATTTGTTTCACAATAACAGAATCATCGGGAGAAAGTTGCAACGTAGCTTAGTTTGCAGGGCTACACCCTTGCTGCTGACATAATTACAGATTTACAATTATTATACTACTGTAGTGCACGTTCATAGGAATACTTTATGCTTCTAGAAAAAATAAAACATTTTTAAAACCAAGTATTTAAAGAGTTAAAAGTGACATATGTCATTATGCTTAAAAACAAGTCCACAGCAGTATTTAAAAAAACAAAACAAAACCAACAACCCACTGCAATATGCATACGTATAGATAAGATTGAACACAAAATTGTAAGCTCACTAACTAGAGCCCTCCATGCTTCTGCACTTGTTTTGACTACTTAGCATGCATGGTGCTCTGCCTTTACAATATTTACAAGGGAATATTTTAAATTAACATGTCCATATTATATATTCTATTCACTACAAAAAAAACCCTATAAGATTTTAACTACATATGAAATAAAAACAAAAACGCAGGCAACTTTCTGTTAGTGACATTTGTTTGAATTTAAAAAGCACAATATATTAATAAAAATAGGAAAAAAAAGTTTAAAATATTTCATATAATATTCACAATCCCCCCCAAATACACAACATCTTTCCATGCTTGAAACAATAGCTCATTATTTTACATATTTTTATATTGCACCATAATACTGTGTAGTAGCAAACAAGTGTAAGAGGGTCCTGCTCAAACTGTATAGGATATGGGGATTTCATGAATAATGGGGGTTGAAGAGGTTTATATAACAAGGCTTTATTCTGCACATATTGTAAACAACACTGCCCAAGAGAATTACACGAAGTAATATTCCCGAGGGCAATGATACCACAGCTGTGACTAACTGCACACATTCACAGACAAAAGCGCAAGCAACTGGGTGCAAGTTTTTAGCAATAGGGTAGGGAATGGGCAGCAAGTGTACACTAGAAACGCTTCAGTGTAATACACTTACACACTATATCCACATTAAATACCAGGCAGGTCAGACAACATCGCACAGCCACAGGGACATAGCATGACACACATAGAGGGATACTCACACATAAGGATGCTGAAGGCCATCACCGCCAGCAGGCCCTGTAGAAAGATGCCAAAACTGCCCATAAGGGCCCCATTGCCACAGCCCGGGGCCGAACTGGTGGGGTCCGGGCCGGCGGTCAGGCTCCTATTCCCGGTACTCGAGCCCATGGCTCCGTTACCGGGCCCGGAGCCAGCCCCAGCTGGTCACCGCGGCAACCACAGGACGGTAGCCGAGAGGGGACGTGTCATGGCGTCTCATAGGTGCTTCGGACGCTTCACGTGACACAGCCTGGGGCGTTCTGTCAGACACTACGGACGGGAGGCGATCCTGAGCGAACAGACACGTCAGAGGGCGGGGCTTCCGTCATGACGTCAGCCGTGGCAAACTACAACTCACTGCTTTTCCACTGTGTCCGGTAGATGTATTAACCCTAGAGAGACTCATACCATATTAACCCCCAAAGATTCTCATTCCATATTAACCCCAGATATTCTCATTCCATATTTACCCCAGAGATTCTCATTACATATTAATCCTAGAGAGACTGATTCCATATTAACACCAGTGATTCTTATTCCATATTAACTCCATAGATTCTCATTCCATATTAACCCCAGATATTCTCATTCCATATTTACCCCAGAGAGACTCATTTTTTTTTTTTTTTAAAGCTGGGAACGTGGCTTTCGGTGCTCTGTGAAAAAAGTGAAGTGCAAACTAGTGCAAAACACAAAAAGTGCACAGGGCAGGG
>WWET01002219.1:0-11096 GCA_011038615.1 Limnodynastes dumerilii
AAGGGGGGGGGGTAAAATATGTAATGCGGAAGGAGGCATGTAACTGAAGGGGGGTATAATATGTAATGCGGAAGGAGGCATGCAACTGAATTAGGTAGATGTGTTGAATTGTATCGTTACAACTATGGATTAGGTTAATTTTGTTAAGTGTTATATTTTATTAAAGTTAATTTTGAATATAATAATTAATTCCTTAGCAAGTAGCTGGTACTCACTACAAAAGGCTGAGAATCACCATTATAGACCATTCTCTATGTCAGGCATAAAAGTTCTGAGGACAGCATGAGTGACATTCTCCAGAAAACATTGGGTGCTCCAAAACAAATGTCATTTAGAGGATAAGGGTTAAGGGATTTAGAAAGGTATACATAAAAAATGGAAATACTACTAATACTAGAAAATGTGCAAGTTCACAAGATAAAATACACCAGAGTTAATGGATAAGAATAATTATCTGGAACTAAAATCACTTAAATGAAGCACATTATTTGAGCAGCACTCAATCTGTATTTTCAAAGGATCTCATCTAGCTCTTTAACCTTTCTATATGTTTCTAGGAGTGAAAAGTGCTTTTAAGTTCTTGAAGGCCATAGTAAATCTTCTTTGTGCAGACATGTATTCCTGATTTCTTTATTTATTTTGTCTAGTCATAACGGAGATAATAATCCCTCTAAGGACTATCTTGGCCTTATCCCAAAACATCACTGGGGAACCTAAATGCTGCTGATTGTTGTAAATGGAATTACTCTATTTTCTACAGCATACAATATATTCTAAAATGAATTGAATATGCTACATATAAGGGGACAGTCACCAGACAAAATGAACCATGTGGGGCATATTCTGACAATTTTATCAAAACCGTAACTATGATTAAAGCATAGAAGGTTAAACGAAAAGTCAATTCAAAAAAATAGCAGAAGGTAAGTCATTATCTGACTTTCTATTTCATACTTCTGGAAGATCTCAGAAGGACGACATAGATGCCAGTATGTGGACATAGTTTGATAATGCAATTTATGCAAATCGCGTGACGAAGCCCTGCTCCTTCTTCATCAATGACACTTTTCAAAGTATTACTAGGGATGGGGGTGGGGCTTCATGATGCAAATTACATCATCAAGTCCTGCCCTGCCCTGCCCCTAGAAGGAATGGTAGTGTTGATAGGCATGGGTGCAGGACTTGAGGCCATGGTTTGCATTTAATCATCGCCTCAAGGTCATTGGGGGAGATTTGCCGACTCTCCTGGGATACCAGGAAAAATTCCCGAATTTTGAGAGTCTCCCAGATATTCTAGGAGAGTTGACAACACTGCATAATCAACATAGTGCAGTTATTGGTCCACTCATCCAATTATTGGCGTTGGGAGTCCCAGCTCCGATAGGCTGACTTTAGAAATAAAGACAGATGAAAGTTCCTTTTTGGCTTTTTGTTATGAATGAGTGAGTATGATCGGCGTAATTACCCATTCATTTATCCCGAACCCGACACACCTCTCCTGGGACTTTAAGTGTTAGGGGGGGTTAGAGTTAGGCTCTTAGGAAGGGAGGTTTAGAGTTAGGGCCATAGAAGGGAAGGGTAAGAGTTAGGCTGTGGGGAGGAGGGTCTTAAGGGTAGGCTATAGAGAAGGGAGTATTAGGGTTAGGCTATAGAGAAGGGAGTATTAGGGTCAGGCTAAGGTGAAGAGAGGGTTAGAGTCAGGCTGCGGGAAAGGGAGGTTAGGAGAGGGTTAAGGTAATATAAGGAGAGGGTTAGGATCAGAATTAGGGGAAGGGTTGGGGTTACTTTTTAGACTTACCTATCGGAGCACCATGTTCGGTGCTCTGGAGATCGATTGCTATGTCTTATAAAGTATCGAAATAGTGCCGCATCTTTTAATTGAAAATGTAAGTATAAAATAAAATGTAAAACAAAGTGGTATCCTGGTCTGCTGCTTCCAGTGGAGGTTCCAAGGACACATTTATATGAACAAAGCCCAAGGGGCTAAAATGTGAGTAGCTCTTTATGTGTATTACAGTCTGCACAAAGAAGGTGTGTACTTTGTCTTTTTTATGAGTAGTAAATAGTTGGAGACTCTTTGGTATATGCTGGAAATCTGAAGGATCTCCTGGGACAGAAGCAGTAAAAAGGCATCATATATTGATATGAAAACAGCCCAAGAGGCATAAAATGTGAGTAGATCTGTATGATTTTTTTTTATTAATAACAAAATGTTTTACACGTTTTTATACCTTAATTATTTTTTCTCCATGTGATTAACTGGATGAGTGACACAACATTTGCAACAAAGAAACAACAGAAAGGGGACGAACTTTGTAAATAAGTTTCTTCTGAATCTATAAAGAGAGAAAGGAAAGGAAGGACATTTTGCAAGTGTATATTCTTTGAAGCTATGGATTCTCTTTTAGTTATCGGTCCGTCTGAACTTGTGGATTTTCTCATGGTTAAGTTATTATTTTTTTTAGTATCTTTTTAGAGATATTTTTAAGACATTTCTTTTTTGTATATCTTGGGACTGAATGATCACTTTTGGGAATTTTAACTTAAGAAATAATACCTAATTTTTATCTGGATATCTATGTTATCATATATATATAGAGGGAAGTAATTTACCATATAAACCTGCGTCTAGCATAGAGTCCATGTTTTTCTAATGGCTGAAGTGAGATCAGATCATTTCCTCAGTAGTGAGGCATGACACAATAATTCAGACAACTGAAACCAATTCAGCTATTGAAAAACAATAAGTGAAGTCAGGTCAAATAGAAGGTCAAGCATTGGCCTACAACATTGTTCTTCCATATCTCATGTGTTAACAGACTGAATTCCTTGTCCAATGTACTCAACTAACTGAATATCCACTCAGTATAAGCATGTTGATTGTTCCTTATTTTGAAATTGTCGATTCGTCTCACCTTTAAAGAATTCCTGTGTCTCCTTCAAACTTGTTATGTGTTATTGCTATAAAGACTGCTTCAGAGGAAATTCAGAATTCTTTGCGACAAAAAAAAAAATCTTGACAGATTATCTAGTGAATTCAGTCAAAACGAGCTGGCGTTAATGCTTTTTATCCTTACTCTGGAACTAGGAGCACTTAAATGTGGATCATGCACCTTGTAGAATCAAAAGAGCAATTCCATTTTTATGTGGTGAATTACAATAATCTGAGACATTTGGAATGTAATATTTTTACAATATCATTACACGCTGACCTACTTGAAGAAAAATCTTACTTTTAGACTTTTCCCTGTCACATGGATAAGCCAGCACTCCTTCAGATACCAAATGCTTGACCTGTTTTGTATGATATTCCTCATTTGTCATTGAAAGGAAAAGAAAATGGATGTATCACAAATCCAATGTATTAATCACAAAGAAAGGCCAGCATAATGTTCAGTGCTTTTTTATATAATTCTTTTAAATGAATGAGTGTCTGCATATTAAAAGTCTATTTAATGTTCCTGGAGTCTTCACTGACCCCAATAGGCCATAAAAGAAATTATTTTGATTTCCATGAAAAATTATTATTTTAAGTCTTTAATTAACTTTAGAATTAGGGTTATATATAGTACAATTTAAATTCAAAGCCTTTTTTAAAGATAGTTTGAAAATGCCATATTAATGTCACTTTACTTTAAATTATCCTGAGATTTAGCTGAGAACCGAACAAACACATTAAATTAAATTTGATAAGTTAAGTTTAAAAACTTTTAGTTTTTGTTTAATTTAGATTACATTTATTAAACTGATCTTACATTTAGCCTTGTATACAAAGGAAAAATACAATAAATAAAAGAAAAAAAATGCACTTTTTCTCAACGCTCTTGTTAATTAGCGGGGTAGCTGTTGGTATGACATTTAATCCTTATTAAAGTACATTAAATGGCATGAATAAGTAAAGAGCATCTCAGATACCTAAAATATATGGGAGAGACAGACAATCTGAAGAATGGTCTATAATGTTGCTTAGAGGCAGGAGAAAGCTAATCACTGCCATGATATACTGTAGCTCAGTAGAACATCTGCAATTCTTTGTTCTTGAGGTTCTTAACAGACTATTGGGGAAAGATTTCACACTCTGCGAATCAACTGTGACTATAATACACCTCCCAACCAATGCTGTTTCTACTAGCAAGTCCCAAGCCCACAGCCTAAGTTCACTGGATACACACCTGAGTGCAATTTGGTGCAACACATTAGATGTGTGAATTCAGATTGTTATTAATATTATTGGGCCAGATACAGAACTCCACCACTTCTGCTATTCCTACAGCAGATTACGGTGTGATCTTAAGTTCTGTATGAGCAAGGGGAGACCGCTCCTCTGGCATGTACTGGACTTACAATGGCAGGACCCTAAAGTAAAGGATCTTCCGTAGACATGGAATTGGTATTCTGGAGCACATAGCCATGGAATGCTTTTTGCACTTCCTATGGGATGGGAGCAGACATGAGCAAAGGATAGTCACAGACGGGAATTAGTACACAAGTCACAATGAACAGTCTGTTCAGGGATCTGAGTACCATTATCTTTCACAACCCAGTTCTTTATGTAAATAATAACATTAATCCTGAACATGGCATCAAGTTTAACTAACACCTAATTTCTGTTATACTGCTATATAGGCATCAAGCAGTAGCTGAAGATAAGGATAAATGATGGCACTGTTCCACAAGCGAGCAATGCCCATGCTAACTATACATCTGCTGAAATAGATAAAGGAGACAAATTATTGAAATATACAAATAATTAAGCGTGTTTGCAATAATTATCTGTGTATGGGTAATGTCATTGAAGCAATAAAATGACACTTTTTAAGTGTTGCTCTCAATCCCTAAAGCAATGATACATAAGTAATTAATGGGAGCTCAGACCTTTGAGCATTCATTAGTTTTGTGTCTCCGTTCATTAACAAATATCAGTGCTTTATCTAACGTACTTGCTGCCTTTTTAATATTGGGTCTGACATTACCCTATACGGCGTATGTTACTTGTCATGTTTCTTCTGTATGGTTTGAATTTCATAACATGACTGAAGCATCCTATATAGTGAGGAAAAATTCTATAGGCTTCAATAATACCTATAGACAGTTTGACAGTTTATTATATGTGAATTGTTCAAATATACCAGCACAGAGAACACATTCTACAGACACGTCAATACATACTCACAACGGGCAAAACAATTCTTGCAGTAACAGTGAAGTATGGTGGAGCCATTTTTAAAATGTCTTAAGAATACTTAATGTCTTATAAGTAGACATAGGATTATATGCATTTGCATGTTTGCATATGCAAATGCATAAAATGCTATTTTTATAGCGTTATTGCATATTTTAGTACTTTTTCATTGACAGTGCTTATTTCAGTAGTTAAATGTGTTAGGCGTGTTGTATTACGCAGGAACCGTGGCGGTCCGCAGCCAGTGACGTGCGCCTCACACGCACTCGGCAAGCGCACTGAACCCGATCTGCTGGCTTGCACTAGGCGAAAGCGTTGGCGGGATGCCGCACGCGTGGGGGGAAGGGAGTACGACACTCGTTGCTTCACGCAATTCAATTGTTTGCCATTCAATTGCTCGCTTTGTTTGTTAACCACCGAAAATATTATTTTTGTTGAAATAATTCTGCCAGTGAAAGAAATACCCAGACTTTAATGGAATCTTGGATAAAAAATTACCCAGGCCAATTTACGACTGATGGCACTGTGATTTCCTGCAAGGTTTGTGACAAGCGAATACCTTCATCAAAAAAATACCAGATCGATCAACATGTGAGTACTGCTTCCCATATATTGTGAAAATAAACGTTAATTCTAATAATAAATAGTATTTTGATTGTGCATATTTCGACCTTTTTTAGTGCATATTTGCATGCATATTTTGGCATTTTGATAGTGCATATAATCCGATATCTACTTATAAGCATACACAGAATTTAATATTAAGCTTTATATTTGATGGAACAATGAATGCAATTTTTAAAGGAAAACCTGGAGTATGTTTTCCACCCCCACAAATAAATTCAGAATTTTGTGTGATTTTTTTTTCATTGGCACCTTCTAATATAAAATTATAAAAATGATAGACCCCATTGACAAATCGTTATCCTGGACTACCCTCATTTTATTCCATATGTGATAAGAAGCTCTCCTGTCGTCATTTTACATATTGTATTCATCAGTCCACACCTATACTTTTGTACATTTTTGTTTTATAGGTAGATATAGTAAACATTTTTACATGCCATCAATTCCTCACTTTTATTTTACCATGTGCCATCCAACATGTCCCACCCCCATGTTTTTATTTTTGTATGGCATTCAGATCTGCAATGTGACATTAAAGAGAAGAAGTGAAGTGTAGAGCTGGGCGGTGTTTTCATGTTATTGAAGATACAATAAGTCACCATGAAGAGGAGCTAATGGTAGCACAGGACCTGTTAGTACTCCGACCTGCCTCATCATGGTGGCAACATTTGTGAGTAGATATATCAGGTCTTCTAAAGCTGGCCATACACTAGAGCGATTATTGGTCGATTATCCAATTATTGGGTGATCAGGATAATATTCGCTGTAGTCAGTGGGAAGGATTTATTTTTCAAATGGCAAATCAACATACCAGAAACACTCTGGTACAATTAATTGATCTTTTGACATATATAATTTGTATTGTGCATTATTGCCCAATAATTTAAGCTGAGACAATCAGATTCTAACTAACGTAAAGCACATTATGGAAAAGGATAACTAAAATCACATTGGATGCTATGGGGAACATTCATCTCTTTTATTTTTTTTAGGAAAAACCCCTGGTGACCTCTGAAGTTCTTGCATCTTTGAATGATAACTTCACTAATTATTACACATCCAGCAAAAAGAAACTATATATATTTCTGTTGTGAGTGACAAAAAACGATTTTAATCCTACTGCACCTGGAGAAATTTCCAGAATAAAAGTTAGATGGTGGTGGCAATAGTCAGTGCGGTGTCAGTTAGTTATGCATGTGACACACAGCTACCTGAAATATCTTCTTCCTTCTGACAACAATGACAGCAAGTTATACATTGTTTTTACAGAGCAAGAAAAGTTTTGACATAAAGCCTAACAGTCAAGTTGACTTATCCCTATCCCAGCGGAAAGCTGCCATACAGAGATTTGTGTATAACGCTGCCCACAGGCTATTGCGGTTTATATGGGGAACTAGTCCGGCGTCACCGTGACACCTGCAGAACATTTATATTTTACTTTCTGAAGATATGGGATTCTTAAATATTCTCAGAGAAAAAAAATCATATAATGCGGTATATATATTTCTCCAGCACCTTCACATACTGCCCTTACAGAATTTACTTTTTTAATCATTTACACTTAAGTCATGCCTTTCAATTTATGTTAGTAATATCTTCAAGTAATAAGGTCTTAGATTTTTTTATATGGCAATAACATTGAGACAGCAAAACTGGGTTATTTCTTAAGAAAGCTCTGGCTATTTTGGTATAGCATTTTTATTACACAATTTAGTATAAAACACATTCATTGTTCATGAAAGAAGTAGGAAAATGATTTTTAGAATGATTAGCAAAGCTCAATCATTTTGAGATTTATCAAGAATCGTTTTGAGGATTTATGTGGTGAATCACACAAAACTGCACAAAGATTTATGTTCAAGTATTTTATAGTATATTAATTATATTGACGGAATGAAAACATGCATTTCCAGGTTTCCATTCACTTAATATCATTGGGGTAGATCCAGAACTACGTGTTTCCACGCGTAACGTATGTTCGCACGCGTATGTTCTATAGACTCCCCTAGGCACACCCCTTGAATGTACGTAATTCACCGAGTTCCGCTTCCCAAACCCTACCTTAACTTTTTTTCGCGTAACAGCGTACGTCCGCTAACGGACGTATAGACTACATGAACGTACGCCGCTTAGCACACCCATACTGTACACTTTACATACAAACCTCCACCTACTTCACGTAAAACGAACGTATTGTTGACTCACGTAAAATTGGCACGCCCAAATTTACGTGACAAATACGTGAATGGCCCATACGTTCACAATTACTCTACGCTAATGAGCGTATTTTCTATGGTGCGCATGCGCAGTACTTAGAAATAGGCGATTTTACGCCTCCGCCACGCGTAAATTCGCTCCGATGCGTTGTTCTGGATCAGGCCCAATATTTATAAACTGTGTATGCGACCAAGACCATCACAAAGATTTGTGGGGACCAGTTCAAATAAAACAGGAAGAAATGCACCCTACCCCCCAACTTTGCCATCCTGAAAGTGGCCTTGGTAGCTCAACATAACTTACCAAAAGGTGCTATAGCTATAACACCGATAATATTATTTTAGAAATACAGACAGCCAAAAGTTCATTTTCGGCTGTCTCTATTTTGAAAATACTAGTACTGCAAATGTATTATGAATGCATTAATAAGCATGCCATTCTTTATACTTACCTATTCATTCAACGTAAATCGCCACCACCGCCACACACCAGACCCGACACACCGGATTAGGCTTCTGGGAGGGGAGTCTTAGGGTTAGGATGTGGGGAAGGGAGTCTTAGGCTCAGACTTCTGGGAGGGGAGTCTTATGGTTAGGATGTGGGGAAGGGAGTCTTGGGGTCAGGCTTCTGGGAAGAGACTTTTAGGTTTAGGCTGTGGGTAAAGGAGTTTTAGGGTTAGGCTGCAGGGAGGGGAGTCTTAGGGTTAGGCTGCAGGGAAGGGAGTTTTAGGGTTAGGTTGCAGGGAGGGGAGCCTTAGGGTCAGGCTGCGGCAGTGGCATAACTATGATTGATGGAGCAAAGGTCAAATAAAAAAAATTCCCCCCTCCCCTTATTATACTGTTTTACAAAATAATAAAAATGCATTTATGGTGCCCCCTTGGACCTGGGCGCCAAGGGCACATGCCCTATAAAAAATCACCCTAGTTATGTCTCTGGGCTGCGGGGAGTGGAGTGTTTGGGTCAGGTTCCGGGGTAGGGAAGGTTAGGGTCAGGCTGTGGGAAAGAGAGGGTTAGGGTTAGGATAATGTAAGGGGAGGGTTAGGGTAAGGATTAGGAAAAGGGTTGGGGTTAGATTCATAGGGCCAGATCCAGACCTACGACCGCTAGCGTATTTACGCTAGCCGTAGTCGTAAAACCGCTGATTTGCATGTTCTGCACATGCGCGCAGTAGATGTTACGACCAGAAACTCTGAACATACTTACAAAACTATGATCAACAGCGTAACTACGCACGAAGGGGCGTGCCAGACATATGACACCCGTAATTACGCTTTGGAGGCGGGGTGAGGCATTTAAATCGTATAGTATAGACGTGCTTAGGTGCGTAACATTACGGCCGACAGGAGTTACGCTTGGAAAAGTTAAGGTAGGGTTGGAAAGCGTAAAACGGCAAAAATACAGACGACTGAGGGGAGTGTCTAGGGGAGTGCATAGTAATTACGAAAAGCGTAAATACGCTACGCGTTAAAACGTAAACTGAGCGAAGGTCTGGATCTGGCCCATAATAACTATTGTCTGTTCGACCTGGGGAAGATTGATTGCTTTGCCTCAGCGAGGCAGAAGAAATCAATTTTCCATCCACATAGCAAATGGCTGGGAGAGAACCATAGACCCACACCCAGCACTCTTCTCATATGCTCCAAAATAGCGGTAAAATTAAAAACATCCATCTTCCAACATAAAGTAAAGCTGTTCTACTAAATATAAAAATAAAAGTTACACTAATACCCCTTTCACACCAAGGCATGGACCAGGGAAAACCCCTAGTCATGTGTCAATGTGAATGGGTAAACCTGGGTGGTGCACCCTGGGTCCTTGACCATGGTGGCTACCAGTGTTATCCCTTGGTTGGATCCAAATATGCTACAGTGTGAAAGGTGTTCCTGGGTTATTCAATCCAGGTTCCATTAAAAGTACTTAAATTGGGAGATGGGAATCGCTCTCTGCCTCTGCAGACACGTTTCCAGTGTGAAAGGCAACGACCAGGGATTTACCCGGGACAAAGGCATAGGCGTCGGAACGGGGGAGCAAGGGGACATCTAACCCCCCAATATATGAAGGGGCGGCACCAGGCCCGACACGGGGTGACTCAGCGGAGACCAGCAGGCAGACAGTGCATACAGGAGATTCCGGTATGAGCTGCCGCGGAAGTTACATAGAGCAGCTGTTCTGTGTAACTACTGCAGATGCTCATACAGGAACTTCCTGTATGAGGAGGAGAGAGCGCGCCCACGCGTTGTGGAGAAGGAGGTAATGATGGAGTACTCGGGAGGGGCTGGTGGCGCATGATGGGAGTCCTGGGGGGGAATTGTGGCACATGATGGGATTACTAGGGGGAGAGGGTTGGAGACACATGATGAGAGTACTGGGGGGGAGGAAGGCTGGAGACCCATGATCAGGGGCGTAACTAGAATTCTGTGGGCCCCACACCGGAATTTAGAACAGGGTCCCCATGTTCACACTAATATATATATATATATACCAAATTTAAAAAAGTAAAAACAAAAAGGATAAACTGCATGTTATCAATAGGTTTTTTTTAATTAATTGTATTTTATAAAGTTTTAAACTAGCAACAAACCTCACCCCAATGATATAATTATCAAACAGTAATAGGTAAAAGTAAAGAAATACCACTTACATTTTGCTGGGTCACAGTGCTGACTCATCCCCAGACTCCTCCCAGCAAGGCCGACATTCTGCACTGGGGAGGAATGGCATGTTGGGTGGGTGTACTACTGTGGAGGTGCAGTCTTGCTGTCAGAGGTATATACGGTCACTTACCTCTTTTCTGCTTCTCTCCTTTCTTCCTTTTTCTTCTTCCTTTTCCTCCTTCCTCTCCCTTCCTTCCTTCAGATATCTGGCAAAGGAGACAAATTGTGACCTATATCCCTATATATACACACACACACACACACACACAAATATGTATCTATATAGATATATCTACATATACATAAAAAGTCAACATGTAAAAGTCATACATAGAATTAGTATTAATGATTTCTGCGCTATATAAAAAAAAAATATATATATATATATATATATATATATATATATATATGCACAC
>WWET01002219.1:18653-36135 GCA_011038615.1 Limnodynastes dumerilii
CTGAATGCCCCCCGCTCCCCTATCCCCCGCCCCTTTAGGGGCCGCAAATAGGACAGTCCCACTGACTGTCCTATTTGCGGCCCATAAAGGGGCAGGGCTTAAAACACAATTAGGTCCCACCCTTTTTGAGGTCCGCAAATCAGGACAGTCCTGTCTTAGGTAAGGGGAGGGGCCCATGTACAAATCCTGCACAAGGGCCCCTCACTTCTTAAAATGCCCCTGGTGATTCCCATAGGATGACTTCTGGGCAGATGGGAGTATTGACTGAAAATGTTATTTGGCAGTATTTATGTTGTGATTGTCTGCTATGGGGTACCAAATCGGATAGGGCCGGCCTTGTTAGCATTCCACCAGCAAAATCAGGACTGTTGGAAGGGTTCATTTTATTTAATATGATCAATCAAAACAATTCCCTGTTGTGACACGTGATCATTATTATGTAAGTGTATGTCGGAACCCCACTTACTGCCTTTTGAATGTAAGATGTAAGGTGGTGTAAGCCAAGTGTTAAAACCCACTGCATGCTCACAACTCTACATTGCATCCTGAGTGAGCATTGCCAAGGTTCTATGGTCCCATGCTTAAAGTTGGTATATACTAATGCAAATTCCATTAACATATTATTGTAGCATATCTCTATTTATGGGGAAATAATGTGATTTCCCCCTTAAACCTTGCAGAGGTACATAGTGAAACCTTCCTGATACATATCATACAAGGAGAGGTACTGAAATGGTATATCGGAAAAATACATTTAATCATCTCCATATATCCTGCGTCTGTGGTGAGTCTGTGATGAGACATGTGGACAGTACAAATATCTGATAACTATATGTTACTGTTGGGATTAATAAAGTTTTTCTGGAACAATAGACAAAGCTGATATTCTTCCCATGATTCAACATGTTTAAGGGATACATTTTTACTTTTGAAGCTTGTCGCCTTATTGACGCTTATTATATGTTTGTATTCATGTGAATTTTTAAACAAGTCTACCCATCTCTCTAGTAAAAGTCATTAAGGGGTGATGATCTAGCTCAGACCTGGACAGTTGAGAGCCATTTTTCCTGTCTATGGAAAAATGAGCCCCTATATTTGCCATGAGACCTTCTTGTATTATGTCCAAGGTCAGTTTTATAGCAGTAAAAGCATTTTTTCCATCAATTGAGCAACAAGGTGATAGTATTTTTTAAAGTGGGATAAGAGCTTGTAGGTGCTGAAACAGCAGTATGTCAGTCTACCAGCTGTTGAGGAAACATTAATGTGTTTGTGTGGAGCAGAACAAACCAGGTGTCTGGCAGATGCTCACTCATTCAGCTGACTCTTCAATCCTTCTATCAGTCCTAATACTCAGGTATTATCTGCTGATCTTTGCCTGAGGTAAGGTCATAGTACAAACATTCTTGCCATTGTTAGAAAAGGTTGAAGTCTCTCAGGGCAGTGCTGGGTACAACATGATATAGACTTAATGCCCTTGTCCACTTTCTATCACAAAGTAATTAGCATTGACCTTTTTGAGGTCTAGATACAAAAAAAAAATAGAAAAATCTACCTTTTTGTACTCAAGATTTATGTTTAGGAGTCTGTTCAGAACAATGCAGATCTTTCTGTTTTAAAATTTAGGATATAGATTATTTCTGGAACTCATCCTTGGATAAAATTTTATGAAAAACACTACTACTGGGTATAATAATCGTATCAGTTAATATTGGTTCATTAATTATTAGAACTATGTATCACCAGAGTTCTCCCTGACTCCCTGAAGTGTTTGGTCATGCAAGGTGATGAGGTGCAGGATGGCACCAGGCTGGAAATTGCTCATCCCCATGCTCTCTAGCGCTGGTCTATCCTCTAAGATGGGCAGCGCTGTTAAACAATGTTCTCTCACCACTCTGGTGCCTTACAGTGTTTAACAGTGGCACCTATTCACTTCTGCTGTACCTCTGTGTAAGGTAGAGCAGAGTGAAACAGTGCCTTCCCCTGCCGGATGGAGAGAAGGTTTTAAAGGTAAGTAAGTAAAGAAGTCAAAAGGGGAATATTGTGGGTCTGGAGTGACATGATGGGGAATACTGTGAGCTGGAGATACATGATAGGGAATACTGGGAGGCTGGAGATACATGATGAGGAATACTGAAAGGCTGGAGACACAATATGGGGAATACTGGGAGGTTGGAGACACATTATATGGGATACTGGGAGCTGGAGTGACATGATGGGGAAAACTGGAAGCCGGGGATACATGATAGGGAAACTGGGAGGCTGAATACACATGTTGGGGAATACTAGGAGGCTGGAAACACATGATGGGGAAGACTGCAGACACATGAAAAGGGATACTAAGAGCTGGAGTTATATGATGGGGAATACCGGGAGCTGTGGATACTTGATGGGGATACTGGGTGCTGGAGACACATGATGGTGTTACATGCCATGTAATGCACGTAACGAGCTCCGCGTCAACTGCCTTACCCCACTGCACTTTGTCCTCAGGGCTACCAGCTGGTTGCAAGGTGATCTGGACGCCAGCCAATCAGCTTCCCAGTGGGCCCCTGTAAAATGATTGGCCACTATATATTTATATGCCCAGTGTCCCTGCATGTGGATGCCGGTTATATTGTCTCTGTCTGAGCATTACCCTGCTGCTTTGTCCTAGAGTTAGCTGCCTCGTCTTAGCGTTTAGCTGGCTTTTTCTGTGTCCATTTGCCTCTTGTATGTCTTCTTTCTTTCTGGTCCCTGTCCACCCTTCCTCTGTACTTGTAAGTCCGTGCTTTGTGTTTTGTCTGCTCTTTATTGGTTTTCAGTTTTGTGTATCTTGTTTGTCTGTTCTTTACATGCTTTACTCACTTGTATACCAGCGTGCCTGGTCAATAAAGTGCAGTCTCACCAAACTGAACTACCTCACTCTACTCACCTGCATGCCAGCTTGCCTGACCAATATAATGCAGAATCCAGTGTGAACATCTGCCATTATCTCCTGGCCTCCTTGTCCCTCTCTATAGTATGGGATTGTCCACTGAGGGCAGTCACCTGCTACTGGGGTGCAGCCAAGTCTATCCTCACCATCAGGAGCTCTCAAATACCACCCAGTAGTTAGACTCTGTGCCTTGGTGTGTCAGTCTCATAACAGATGGAAAATACTGGGAGGCTGGAGACATATGATGGGGAATATTGGGAAGCTGGAGACACATGATGGGGAATACTGGGAGGCGGAAGACATATGATGGGGAATACTGGGAGGCGGGAGACACATGATGGGGAACACTGAGAAGCTGGAGACACATGATGGGGAACACTGAGAAGCTGGAGACACATGATGGGGAATACTGGGAGGCTGAAGACATATGATGGGGAATACTGGGGAGCTGGAGACACATGATGGGGAATACTGGGAGGCGGAAGACATATGATGGGGAATACTGGGAGGCTGGAGACACATGATGAAGAATACTGGGAGGATGGAGACACATGATGGGGAATACTGGGAAGACATGAATTATAACACAAATGTTGCTTCCTGAACCAATGTACTGCCCCATAATAAATAATAATAAACAATAATAACACTCATTCTTCATTTTATTTACCAAAACTGCCACACTTTAGAAATGTAACAAGCACCATAAAAAAAAGACAAAAAAAGAAACATTTTACTCTGTGGTAACACCAGAGATAATATAGGAGCTGTAATATGCTGATTAACGCACTAGCTTGTGAGTGGTCATTCTCATCACCACTAGATAAGGAATTTGTTACACAATGTATACTTTTTGTTTAAACATTAATCATTTTATTACACTTGAAAGTTATTAGTGCAATGCCCCCTCCTCCTCCCAACACAACTAATCACATATTGTCTACTGATAAGTCTACTTACTATGTGAATGACCAGTGACAACATTACACAATGCCAGACAGACACTTGACTGCAATTCAGGCTCTGTGGTGTTTGATTAGGTGTGTAGTTAAAGTATCTGGAAGTAAACATATAAACAATAGAGCCATCTGGAAGATGGATGAAAGAATTGACACAATTGTTAAGAATTGCATTGGTTAATGAGAGAGTAGATTATAGTGAAACAGTGAAACAGGTATATTTTCTATTGCTCTTTTGTGTGGTTCTCTGGTTAAATTCCAGAGTTGTGGGGGAGGATATGTGAGAGAGAGAGAGAGAGAGATAAAGAGGGAGAGAGAGTTAAACAGAACAAATAACATAGCAATAGCCTCTCTCCTTGTTTAGTAGATGGACCCCTGTGCCTGTCTATGTTTATGACTGCCTGATACAACAGGTTAAAAAAGAAGACATAGGGGACCAGATACAGAGTTTGAAAATAAGAGAGGAAAGTTACACCTGGGCAAAACCATGTTGATTTCAGGAAGAGGCAAATTAATTTTATTCCATACATGCAGGGAGAATACTTTGCTTTTGCGTATTGCACACAGATACTGACAAGCTTCACTTTTACACTGTTATTTAGACTTGGGTTGGGAAACATCATCTTTCAACTATAAATCTATTTGCAACAGATTAAATTTTACTCCCCTGGAATCAACATGGTTTTGCCCAGATGTAAGTCTATAATTTTCAAACTGTGAATCTAGTCCATGATCTCCAGCATTCATTAAATACATTAGTCGTGCTACTCCAGCTATAATACCTTAGAATGCTAATTTAAAATATTGAAATAGATGTTACACCTAACATCTTGCCACTGTTTGGTCACAAAATTGTTTAAAAATAATGGCAGTTTTTCCCTTTTTTATAAAAAATCAACACGCTCAGATCTCTGATGCATTACATACACGCACCCGATGCAAGGCCAAAAATATAATTTTAGAATTTGTCACTTGCTTCTAACTGCACCAGTTCTCGCTGTGGCTGTGGGGATACTACAGCAGTCATGGTAATACAGAAGAAAGTAGAATCACTGGACCGGATACTGAATTAAGTACGAACAGCGTCTCTGTAGGGGAAAGCACCTTATGCAAAGTGCAAAGGGGTAGAGCATTCCCCTTATACTCCTCTCCAATGTACTGAACCTCCGCCTTGAAAGGATGTGGGTTGGCAGCGAGAACAAGCCTTTTTTCAGAAGGGACGTTTTATACCAGCCAGCTGCTATATGGCTGTCAAATCAATTGCTTCTGCCTTGCCCTGCAGTGTGAGGGGTCTGTGGCGGCGGTTTCCGAATTGTTGAATGAGAAAGTATGCCAAAAAATAAAATCAGCATACTTATATATTCATTAATAAAATCTTCTAATGATTGTTTTTTTCAACATAGAGACAGCTGAAAATGAGCTTTCGGCTGTTTTATTTAGTAAACAGCATTTTCGTGCTGGAGACTGCATCCCGGCCTGAATCCTACTTTAACTTTTACATACACACTTCTGTGCGTAATTGGCTGGTTCGTAATGGAGGATCATACGTAGAAGCTTAGCCAAGCCCTTACTGTACGGCTTCAATAGCTCCCCCTGCCCACCACATGTACACGCTGTACGAATACTGGATCTCCAACCCCCCCCCCATCCCCAAAATGAGTTACTGTGTGTAATCCAGAATCATTTGTAGAGCACTCCAATACATAATAACCATGTTTGCGCATGCACAGAACATATGGATGGAGTACTTATGCATTCTGAATGCGTAAATGGCCTATCGTGTGCAATTTTTTGATCCAGTTTAGTATTAGTAAATAGAAATTTTATGCTAGACAGGCTCGCTTCTCATCACCTCGCGTCTGGCTAGCATTTAATTTAATTAATGCTGGAATCAATAATAATAATAATAATAATGGTCCATATTCAAAGAATATGGAAGCATCTGCTTCTTAGGTCTGAATATGGGCCAATAATAGTAAGTAGAGCTCTTAATGTCGACAAGGGTAACAGTTTGACCACTATATAGTAGACATTTCCTCCTTTTTCCACTCCATCCCCCCATCCTCTGTTCACTTACCTCTCTCTCTGCTTTATCCTCCCCAACCTCTGCCTGCTCTGCTCTCCACTCTATCCTTTCTATCCTCTCTTCACTTACCACACTCTCCGCATGTCTTGCAATCCACTTGCCGTTCCTTCCCCCCATCCTTTGCCCACTGTGCTCTTTATTTTATCCTCCCCATTCTCTGTTCACTTACCTCCTTCCGCTCTCTCTATTTTTTCCCTCCATCTTCTGCCAGGTGCATTCCTGTGGGTTAAGGTTGGGGTTGTGCATAGGTTTGAGGTTGGGCTCTTGGCTGGGGTTGGGTTTAGGGTTAGGGTTAAGAATATGGTTTGGGTTAGGTGTTTGTAAAACCAACTACAGAAAGTGTCAGCATTACAATTTTTCATCTAACAGTCTATCTACACTGTCAGATATAGTAAGGTTGACATGTTAAACCTTTTGGCCATTTGGTGGTGACAGGCAAAATGTTGATCTTGTGACTGTTTCATTACATAACCAATACATAAGCACCACTGGTTAATAGTAAAGGAACAGATCCAGAAACACTGCATTCCCAGGATGAATCTAGATCCTCTGGATTCGGTCCAGCGAAGGGGTAAGTTGGAGCAGAATGCAGATGGCTGTGAATGTGGGAATGTATGCAGATAAGTACAGTAAGTGCCATGCTAAGCAATTTCTGTACTTTCTAGATTTCCACACAATAGGGGTCAGGTAGCGAATCTCGACCGCATGGAAGAATAGATCCAGCATTCGTCTGGCATTGTGATTAGAGCTCCAAGTACAGCAGCATTGCATGTCTAGATTCCATCCATAGTTATTATAGGAGCCTATTGAGCTATATTATTGAGCTATAATAAACACAGCAGCATCAAGGCACTGCGTCTCCGCCATGCACTTCACAGATTAGTTGCCTCTTTTCAATCTCAGTAAGTACACTGCATTTGTGTTCTTAATTCAGGTTGTAAGTCTCGGTTTTCCTGAGATTAAACTGGGAAATTCCTGCCAATTTATGGCTAATGATGACTCAGGCACAAATAAAAAGAGAAAAAGTGTTTGCAATGTTTATTAAAGAGCTTAATACTGGAATGCCAGTAAATAAGTACAAAAAATTGATTCTGTCATTGTCACACAATGATGTGGCATCCAGCAATGACAGTCACGTTTCAGTAAAAGAATCAACAACATTACTCTTGTCATCTCTGCAGTTGCAAACTTGTAATTTTTCTGTTTGGTTCAGGGTGCCCTAAAACCATCACAAGTGATAAATGTTCACGTCACTGTCACCTATGCAGTATACTATATATAATACAAATCCCAGTGGTTTTTTTATAGACTTTATGGAGAAGTGTATTGCCCAGGATGGAGATCAATAAAGAATAAGACAAATAAATATATAAATAAAGAAAAGAGCATTTCTTAAACAACATCTTGTTTTAGAGGATGTCATATAAATCTTTTAATATATAAAATGTATTGATATTATAAATAAGTTAAGTGAATTAATTAATTAATGGGTGGTAACAAACGGTTACCGAGTTAGTTACTGGAAATTTACTTTTTTTCAGTTAAATGTATTACACCATCTGCTTTATTTTAGCATGGTACCTGATGCAGGGAAGACATAAACCCATGTTTGTTTCATAAGGCAGTACTGTCTCATCATAAAGCTCCAATGATTATAGTTAATAAAACTTCTATAAGGTGAGATTAAAGTTAATACTTTATAACATGTATTATATAAATCGTAGCTAAATTTCATTGGTTGTTGCCACTTTTTTCTTACCAGATACTAATGAAGGTATATAAGTAGTGTTTACATCTTACCAATATTCTGCAATATATAAATCAATCACTTAAAATAGATACACAGCTATATAAAGTAGCCTTCCTATAGTGATATTTTTTCACTGGTTTATATAGTATCTTTGAGTTTTTCACTATTACTCTGCTTATGGTTTAGTAGATGGAAAAACATTGGTAGAGTGAGCTGTCATCACTGGAATGCTAACAAATAAGAAAATGCATGTTAGATTGACACCACATTTTCCAGTTCCCTTTATATTTAAATTGCTTAAATGTGTAACTATGATAGACTGCTGCAGCCAAGAACAGAGTGATGTAATATACTGGAAAAACACACTAGGATGTATTTATGTATAAATAATATTGCATAACATATGCGCATGTGAAAACACATATAAGAAACAAGTTCAGACTGTCAAATAAACTAAAAATAAAGTGTCTGCCCAACCAAAGATCTTTTACAATTAATATGAGAGATCACATAATGGCAGTGACATCTAAAACAGATAATTATCTATCCCAGTAGGAGGTGGCCTGATAAACAGGATGATTTCCTGACAGTAATAGGTCCGGTTATCAATGCCACTCACCTCTCCTGCTGGGACCGATAATCTTGGCAGAAGAGGAAGCTGTTCAGTGAGCTGATCGGCTAATCTTAGCCTGATAATTGGATGATCGGGCCTATAATCGCTCTAGTGTATGACCGGCTTCAGAGTTGATAAGTCATACATGGGAAGGAGATGCTGTCTCTATTTCGAAAAGGCAGATATATGCAGATTTTTATTTTTTTTTTAATGGGTAAATATGCCGATCAGCATACTTACCCAGTCATTTTTCAGAAGCCGACAGACCCTCTGTAGAGCCCTGCCACAGACACAACCTGAGAGGTGAGGCTTCTTTAGGGTTAGATTCTGGGGAAGAGAGGGTTAGGGTTAGGGGACCGTATGCAGACTGCGTATATGCAATCTACGTTGCAACAAGTAACGTAGATTACGTTACAGAATTACTGCGCATGTGCAGTAGAGCACATCGGAAAACTCCGGCCGCATTTGCAATGCGGCCGAAGCTCTGCATACGGCCCAGGGTCAACAAAGTTGAGGTTTAGGGTGAGAGTAATGGAAGGGAAGGTTAAGGTCAGGCTGTGGGGAGGGGAGTCTTAGGGTTAGGCTACAGGAAGGCGAGTCTTAGGATTAGGCTATGGTAAAGGGGGTCTTAAGGCCAGGCTGTGGGTAGTGGAGTCTTAGGGTTAGGCTGTCGGGAGGGGAGTCTTAGGGTTAGGCTACAGGCAGGGGAGTCTTAGGGTTAGGCTACAGGCAGGGGAGTCTTAGGGTTAGGCTGCTGGGAACGGAGTCTTTGGGTCAGGCTGCAGGGAGAAGAGGGTTAGGGTAGTGGAAGGGGAGGGTGAGGGTAAGCATAAATATTTACCATTTGCCGTGTAGGGTTTCGGTCCAGGGAAAGTCGATTGCTTCATTTCCTTCTTCAAGGCCATTGATTTCCCAATCCATTCAAAATGCACTATTATTAAACAGCCCTTTAGAAAGAGGACCATTTGTACTGGCAACTCACACCTGACATAAATATGCAGTAGAAAAGTACAATCACAGTGACAATGAAAACAGTGTGTCTCTTTGCAACCTTATAAATTTAACACAAAATGACCTTTTTTTAATCCGAACTGGCTGGGATTTCGATTGCATATTTCTCAATGGGGTAGATCAAGAACTACTTGTGCCGTACGTTTATTCGCGGAGCGTATTTTCGTGCAAGTAAGTTCGCTACACTCCCCTCGGCACACCCCTTGCAGGGACGTATTTTGTCAAGATACGCTTCCCAAACCCTACCTTAACTTTTTCAGACGTAACAGCGTACGTCCGCTAACGGACGTATAGACTACGTGAACGTACGCCGCGTAGCACGCCCATACTATACACTTTACATACAAACCTCCACCTACTTCACGTAAAACGAACGTATTCTTGACTCACGTAAAATTGGCACGCCCACACGTAAGTATTTACGTGACACATACGTGAATAGCCCATACGTTCACAATTACGCTACGTGAATGTGCGTATTTTCTATGGTGCGCATGCGCAGTGCGTTCTAAACAGCGATTTTACGTCTCCGCCACGCGTAAAATCGCTTCGAAGCGTAGTTCTGGATCAGGCCCAATGAGGCATAGCAATTGATCCTCCAAGCTTTCGGTGCTCTAAAAAGTAAGTAAAAAAAGTCCCCCACTACCTTCCCTAATTCTAACCCTAACCCTCCCCTCTCATTACCCTAACCCTAACCCTCCCTTCCTGGCAGCCTGACCCTAACCCACCATCTCCCACAGCCTGACCCTAACTGTCCCTGCCCTGCAGCCTGATCCTAACCCTCCATCTCCCGCAGCCTGACCTTAACCCTTCCTCTCCTGCAGCCTGACCCTAACCCTAAGTCCCATGCAGCCCGACCCTAACCCTCCCTACCCCGCACAGAGAGGTTACTCACCTTTCCCTCGGTCTGGCAATAGCAGCGGCGGAGGGATATTGGCGGTGGCGGAATTTGCGAATGAGAATGGGTGAGTATGCCAATCAGCATACTCACCTATTCTGGAAAAAAAATTCAAAACTGGTAAGTATTCGAAATAGGGACATCCGAAAAGGAACTTTCAGATGTCCCTATTTCGGAAATGACAAGTTCTAACAGGCACTGCAATCGGCTCCCTTTCCCCAGTGCTCCAAGCACAAGCGTGAATGCACTAACAGCACATATAGCAATATTTGTGACCATGGAATATACTCTTTGGCAAATCCGATTGTCACCACCTAAGATTGGCACAATATGCACCATTGTACCATCAGAAAATTAATGATTCCAAAACAATTATTACTAAATAGACCACAAAGGGTATATATACTGCATAGGTAAATGTAAAATAGCAGCAATCTATCAACACATAGCTATAGACTCGTATGGCAGTTACATGTCTCTTTTCTTGATGAAATCAATTAATGTGATGCTGACATGTAAAAATGATGATTGACAGATCCTGGTGTCAGTAACAGAGTTTAGCTTCAGGTCAGGAATGATTTTATTTGTCAAGTTTCAGATTCAGGCAGCAGGTTCTCCATAAGAATAAACACTTTTGGCCTGATCCAGAACAACGCACGCTTGTGAGCTAACGCTGAAAATCGGCAGAAAAAATGCACCGTGCATGCGCCTGGTGACAACTTCCGGTAGTAAAACACTGGTTTTCGTAGCGGCGATTCGGGCATCCGTATACTTTGCATTTTTACCGACGAAGCGGCGTGTTTATATTATGATGTTCGTATGGACGATGGAGTTAAGGAATGTAGGCGGGGGGAGCCATTTAAATTGTACAGTATGGACGCACTAAGCATCGTTTATACGCAATGAACGTATGGACGGCCGCGAGAACGAACACAAAAGTTAGGGTAGGGTTTGCCGAGCGTATGGATGCTAAACTAGGTACGAGCAAGGGGAGTGCCTATTGCTGTGCATCGGTGGTATGTTCGGCGATAATATGCTACGTACACCAGCGTAGGTCTGGATCAGGCCATTTGAACCATGCTGACCGGTACGAACAGTGACTGACAAAGTCAGACACCAAAGTCAGGTTTTGGGTTTAAAAATAAAAGTAAAGTTGGGGTGTTGCTCATGACAACTTATCATATTTGGAGCTTTGGGCCGTAATCCTTTATGACAGGATTGAATTTGGGAGGGAGTGTGCGGTATGATTTATCCGGGGAAATCGTGTAGCATGCACACACTGCTAAATCCTCGGGCAGATCTCTTGACTTCACTATGCCAGTCCTGGATGGTCATATTACCTATACAAAGCAAACGATCCTATTATTGGTCAGAAGCATTTCTGAACTGTTTATAAAATGAATGGTCTGATCAGCCAGTTATCAGCTACTCGGAACCTAAATTGTAAATTGTGTACATAGCTTTAATGTGATACTAATAAGGGGCAATCATACCTGACAATCAGGACCGGCACAATGTGGTGCAGGCTGGCACCGGACTGGAGAGGCAGCGCAGCAATAGGGGTGAACAGCTGAGAAGAGGAGCCTTTGCCACTTCTCATATGTTTCAAATCACAAGCACCGGAGCAGCCATTTTCACCCATGAGAAGAGGGGACGGCTCTTCCTCTATTCTATGTAAATATCACTATTTACAATGGGCTGGATCCAGACTTAAGTAAGTGCTTTAAATTAGTTACTCCTGGGCTAAACCATGGTGATTGCAGGGGAGTCATATTTCATCTGTTGCAAACAGTATTAGAGTTGAGAGGTGATGTTTCCTATCCCAAGTCTAAATAACAGTGTGATAGAAACGCTGGTCAGTATCTGTGTGCAGTAAGCAATATAAAGATATATCCCTGCATGCAAAGAATACAATTACCTTGACTCCCCCCTGAAATCAACATGGTTTAGCCCAGGAGTAACTAATTTCATGTACTTACTTAAGTCTGGATCCAGCCCAATGTCACTAGTGTCACATAACATACACTAGAGCAGTTATCGGCCTGATTCTCCAATTATCGTATGAAAGACCGAATTGGCACTCAAGTGTACTTTTGAATGATTATTTGATCTTTTGACATGTTTGATTTAAATCGGGCCAAAGCAGACGATAAAATTTGAAATACGTGAAATCTTTTTGGGGGACGATAAAATATATATATGACATTTTCTGATGATTATCGGCTGAAAATAATGTAGTATATGGCGCTGATATCGTTAAGGACTCTAGAGGAAAAAATTGTGAAGATTATCAGAGAATTCATGTGATTATTGATAATTTTTATAGTGTTTGGCCAGCTTTAGTAATTAAAACTCAATCTTCTAATCATGACTTTGAAAATTGAGGATAAAAATGAGCAATGTATCATGCACTGTATATTTATGTATGTTGTTATTAGCTGCTAGAAACAATCAATCTTTCAGGGCTATTAGTTCTTTAAGTAATGCCTATTCTCCATATAATTTTCAGTCCACTATTTATTGTTGATCACCCACTTTACATTGTATGTGGTATGAGTTTTAAATCCAGCTCAAATTTGAATTTGGCTCTACCAGTCCGCTCCAAGAGGCTTTGAGAATAACTGAGTTTGGCTTTAAAATGCTTGGATGGAGAACAGTATTTTGTAGCAGCTTTGAATTGTAAGTATAGTTTATTGGATTCAGTCCAGAGCTGTCAAGTTTCTTACTAGTCGTCCACAGATAATTTCCATCCATTTCCATCCCTCCTCCTCTTCCTAACATTCATTTTTTGTAGATTACAGGCCAACCTGGAACAGATCCTTGGACATGAAACTAAGTTGTCAACTCCAGAACTAAAACACTGAAACAAATGCTTAAAACTTGAACACTGTCATTAATATCTTTTATACTGTGTTCTACAGAGTAGACACAATTCAAGGCAAATGTTTAGAAATGGAAGAAGTTCAGTTAAGGAGATGATGCAGTATTTTTTATTAATAAAATCAGGTCTAATTATGTCCTAAGTTGAAAGGCAACACTATATTATATATTCACAAATCTGCTTTTTATGTATCCCTTGGGTAACAGTATAGATATAAATCTTGCAAGCAAGGGTTTATTAAGTTCTTGTCTATCATGCTCAATAGAAAATATAAGAACGAGCTGTGATGATCAGATTTGTTTGAACATGTGAAGTAGTAGTGAGTAATCGAATGTCTATATGGTGGATGCCCCTGGTGTTCTTAATGTGTATATGAGTTTTTGCAAGCACGATTGTGCACTGTGATAAGGGGCATGGTGAAGTCACATCTGCATGTGCATTATCTTTGAATTGGTTACTGCACACAGATACTGACCAGCTTTACTATCACACTGTTATTAAGACTTGGGATAGAAAATATCACCTCTAAACTCTAATACTGTTTGCAACAGATGAAATATGACTCCCCTGCAATCAACATGGTTTAGCCCAGGAGTAACTCATTTCAAGCACTTGCGTAAGTCTGGATCCAGTCCAATATTTATACAGCAGATCCAGACTTACGAAAAGGGCATTTTCTAAATGCTATGAAAACACCCACTTTTTGCTAACAGTGCATGTGTAAACCCTACTTTCCCTGGATGATTAGGATATTCTGTCTCCAGAGTTTCATCCTGGGAACCTTTCTGATAGCGTTAATGTTCTGCGGGAGGAGGGAAGTATGTACATAGTACAGTGAGGGTACAGTATGCTAAGGTTTAAAGTAGGGTGCATGGATTGTATATCTGTACAAGAAGCCTCCCCTTGTCCATGCAAAAGGATCCAGCTCTACATCAGCAATGCATATATATTGAAGCAACATCGTTACAAGGAACTAAATGAAAGAAACATCACATGTATTTCCATAGTCAGGGGAGTAGCGAGGGTGGAGCCGGTAGAGCTTGTGCTCCAGGCAGTTGGAGACCAAAGGGGCACTACAGAACACAGCCAAGTGTCATCTCCAGAATATACTAGTATAGTAGGGAATATTATGGGTCTGGGAATGACACGTGTTATAATATATGTTCTGATAATTAAAACACTTAAAAGTGTATATAATGTGCCATTCCCAAATCATAATATACCCCACATTTTATAGAATGTGTCATTTTCAGACCCATAATAAATGCCACATGTGCTTTATATAGTGTGCCATGTCCATAGATGTGTAATATAAGGGAGGTAGGAAAGGGGATGTGTAATGGAGGTGCGGTAGGGATAGAGATGTGTAATGTAAACGAGACAGGGTGGAAGATGTGCAATGTAAAGGGGACACAGAGAGAGAGAGATGTGTAATGTAAAGGGGACAGGGAGAGAGATGTGTAATGTAAAGGGGACAGAGAGAGAGAGAGATGTGTAATGTAAAGGGGACAGAGAGAGAGAGATGTGTAATGTAAAGGGGACAGGGAGAGAAATGTGTAATGTAAAGGGGACAGGGAGGAAGATGTGTAATGTAAAGGGGACAGGGAGCAAGACATGTAATGTAAAGGGGACAGGGAGGAAGATGTGTAGTGTAAAGGGGACAGAGAGGGAGATGTGTAATGTAAATGGGACAGGGAGAGAGATGTGTAATGTACACAGGACAGGTAAGGAGATGTATAAATGTAAGGGGGACATAGGGGACCATGTGTATGGAGAGGGTGAAGGGAAGGGGAAGTATATTGGAGAGGGGGCACAAGAAGACAGATATGTCATTAGGTGGAAGAGACCAAAAGGCAGATGTGTAACAGACGAAGGGAAATATGTAATGGGGGATGGGAGGAGATGTGTAATAGTGGCTATCTTCTATCTTCATTTTCTCCATAGACTTTCAGTGCAGTAAGAATCAATGTGAGGAACAAAGAGGAGACCCCAACAATCAATATTCATTTAAGTAAAAACAACACTTCCTTTTAGCCAGCAAATGTCAGGGAACGTGCTCACCCTGCTCCTTGGTCCACTACACTACCGAAGGGTGGTGTTGGGGGGCGCTGTAGCATTCACTTGCTCCGGATGCTTTTAATCCATGCTACACATCTATCCATAGTGCATGAAATATGAATTGTTATATTATGACAGTCTATGGCCCTAGTTCAGATCCGTAGCATAACATCTATATGTGCAGTTGTAACGTTTAGGCGACTCATGGAAGCGGCTTGTGTAAGTTTTCTAATGTTACTAATTCTGGATTAGTCCCAGAATAATTACTATCATAATAAAATGACAGAGCTGGTCAAAGCAGGCATGACATTGTTTATGGACAAATGGGGGTGTAACCAAAAATATGGGGTCTGCGTTTGCTCGCGTCTGATATGCACATGCGCAGTGCTTCTCTTTTGGCACTTTGAAATGTTTAAGTCCCGACATGAGAAACACCGCGGAAGTGTAGTGTATTCATTTCGGGACTTTGCCATCTGCAGCCAGACGGGTCGCCCAGAGAGGTGAGTTTTAACCATTTCCTTCTTTTTAAAATATTTTTTAAGCTACGATGCTTATGTGTTCCAGCGGTCTCCCCATATATACCCCCATTCCCCCCCTAATAACAGCTATTACAGGGAGGAAGAGAGGGGTATATGGGGACATCGCTGGAGTACTTACCCATAACGCCAGTCTGAGCTGTACATGTAGTAAATATAACAAACTGCCAGCCCACTCTGAAAAAAACAGGCCAGCGGAGACAGATGATATTTATATGGATCACCATGGAAACTGCAGTTTTCCATTGCAATCCACGGTTTGTAAATATGTTTAACTTAATTTTCATGTGTAAATGGGCAAGTGGGAAAGTGGAGATAGCATACCATGATTGGTATGATAGCAACCAATCAGATGTTGCTATGGGCAACATCTCCACTTTTACCTTTCCGTAGTTTAGATAAATCTAGCCCTAAACCTTACATTCTATTAAAATAGCAAAGCAAGTGAATAATGAGCAATATTGTGTAATGAGATATACGTGCCAATAGAGGTATCTATTCCCAGATATATACTATTCTTGTGTCCTTAAAGCATTACTGTGTATTAAGCACAGAAAGTAACTGCTTACCTAGTTTAGTTTTGGATGGAAAGTTTGGTCTGGAGTTCCCCTAGGGGCTTCTCACATACAGACAACACGTCTTCATTATATCCTGTTCCCACCAATTAAGATAGAAGATGGACTTTGTAGTTTATTTGAATGGTATTTTTGCAGTTCACAACTCAAGAGTTCAGAATCCATCAAGCTGGGTTCACAACACAAAAAGAACTAAAGGAATTATACTTCCCCATACATTACAGCTTGTTTCCTTCAGTGGACTCCTATTAGCTGCTAGAATTCATAGAAAAGAATTACCAGGTTGTTCTACACTATTAAATGCAGAATTATTGTGAGACAGTACAGTAAAGAATATTTACAATGAGGGGGACAGATGTTGCTCAGTGGGTGGATGTATAGTATATTCTGAAATATGGTGCTAGTATGCATTAGTGTTAAACAAGTATGTGTTATATTTAGAACAAGAAGTGTTTAATTACACAGGATCAACTTTAATGTCAAGCAATATGTATAGCAAGGCTCTACTGCATATAGGTAGGACAGTGTGGTCTGTTTAAAATGTAATATACAGGCCATTTTTAGCAAGATTCTGTATTTGTTGCTAGCAGCATCTGTTATGATTGGTTTGCTATATCATGTGTCCACCACTGACCATACACTTCCTCACAACTTCAAACCATACATTTGTGTCTATTTGCAATTCCTGGTGACAAGACATTTTACAGTAGTAAATGAACTGAATTGGTTAATGGGCTGCTGTAAGTATTAATCAGGGTTGCCGACTTTTAAAAGCTTCCCTCCGGTAGATCCCGGAGGGTAGCCATGGTTGCATGCAGGGGGCAGGGCTTAATGGCGCGATTTATGCGAACCACGTCATTAAGCCCTGCCTCTTGACTATCAATTACCCCTTTCGGGGTTTCATAGGAATGGAAGTGGGGCTGGATGACGCAGTTTGCGTCATCAAGTCCCTCCCTGTCCCTAGCAACACTAGTAAACTAGTGTTGCCAGGCAGGGGGGCAGGACTTGAGGCTGTGGTTTCATGGAAACTACTAGCCTCATGTCCCTTGCGGGAGATTTGCCGGCTCTCCCGGGATACCTTCCGGGAGAGTCGGCAACTATGGTATTAATGATGCATTAGACTGTGGTCAGTTTGTATCAATCCAGAACTGAGACACAATTTTGCTGAGGATTTATGTGAACATCCAACTTAATATAAATA
>WWET01002219.1:44258-57052 GCA_011038615.1 Limnodynastes dumerilii
GGCACCTCTCCCCCGCACATAGAAAATAAAAAAGCACATGAGACATCTGGCTCATATGCATACTTACTGGAAAAACAGATTTTGGTGCAGAGTGGTTGCCACTGGTCCCCTTTTCTGAGGGACCCATGTGCACTGCACACCCTTCACCCATTATTAGTTATGCCTATGACTTTCAAATGCTACCTTAAAAAGCTCACCTCTTCAGTTAAGCTTACAACTTGTACACCTACTCCTAAATTTTATGGCACAGATGATGCAACCAGGGTGCAGAGTCTGACTAGAGCATGGTCTTCCCTAGAGAACCTAATGGTGGGGATAGTCTGGGCTGCAGGTGCCTTGTGGCCTCGTGGCCCCCAGAGACAACGCCCTGGAGAAGAAGGATGAAGAACAGGATGGAGGGAAGAGGAGAGAAGTCAGGCTGGAGTAAAATGTGGGAACAGACAGGGTCAGAAGAGACTGACATGTGAAAAACTACACTGAACACTGAACGAGGACGAAAATAAGAAGAACATCTGGACTGGACAGAAGACGAACTGGATAGACAAGGGCTCGCACAGCACACTCACAACCAGGGGAAAACTCTCCGAAGGGGAAACACTATCAGGTACCTGGGATCAGGCAGGGAGAGAATGAGGAAGAGCAAACACTAGGTAGAGAGAAGGAGAGGACAACAAACAGGAGGAACACTGCAAGGACCAAGGCAGGAGAAACTGGGACACTCAGAGAATCACTGAAACTTGGCAAGGCACAAGGATCAAACAAGGCAGCGGGGCACAGGACTGTAAGACAGACACTATAACCAGCAAGAGCGCATGCCTGTCATGGCTACGGGGTTTTGTGGATCTATCACGGGTACCAGGGGAAGCAATAGACAAGCAGGTTTAAATGGAAGCTTGCAGGTTTAATGTAATGTTTGCTCATGAAAGTACATGGATTCGGAAAACAGGCAGATATGAATAGTGCAAAGACAATCTTAATGGCACCGGACTGGAACAGGTAGGTAAGACAGTTCAATAGGCTTTGCAGAACCGGACTATGCCGGACTGGAACAGGCAGGCAAGACAGTTCAATAGGCTTGGCAGGACTGGACTATGCCGGACTGGAACAGGCAGACAAGACAGTTCAATAGGCTTGGCAGGACTGGACCATGCCAGACTGGAACAGGTAGGCAAGACAGTCAATATACAGGCTTTGCAGGAACGGACTATGCCGGACTGGAACAGGTAGGCAAGACAATCAATATACAGGCTAGGCAGGACCGGACTATGCCGGACTGGAACAGTTAGGGAAGATGATTCAATAAACAGGCTTGGCTTACTAGACCAACTGGCGTAGAGCTGAGCCGATAGCAGGTTTGCAGAGCTGGAGTAGCAAGTTCAGCTGGACTGAAGCTGGATTGCAGGTAAACTGGACTGGAGCTGGATTGCAGGTAAACTGGACCGGAGCTGGACTGGAGCTGGGTTGCAGGTAAACTGGACCGGAGCTGGACTAGAGGTAAGCTGAACCGGAGCTGGATTGCAGGTAAACTGGACCGGAGCTGGATTGCAGGTAAATTGGACTGGAGCTGGATTGCAGGTAAGCTAGACCGGAGCTGGATTGCAGGTAAGCTAGACCGGAGCTGGATTGCAGGTAAGCTGGACCGGAGCTGGATTGCGGGTAAGCGTCAGGATCAGTATTAGGATCAGAGTCAGAGTCAGAATCAGGTTCAGGATGAAGATTAGGATTGCCAGGCACCCTGGAGTGAACAAGTTATTCTGGCAATGAGAAGACTGTGCACAGGGTTTAAATAGTGCGCCCTGTGCACTGATTGGCTGAAGGACTGGAGCAAGTTGATCCTATTGGCCCCTCTTCAGCATGTGACTCAAGGCAAGATGGTGGCACCCATGGAGCTCTGCGGTACTTGGTTTCAGAATGCACGTGGGGGTGCCAGGAGAAGACTGCAGAAGTTTGGGCTAGGTGAGTATAGGAGGCTATCACTATGCTAGTGATAGTCTCCGGGAGCCTGGACCGCGGGACCGCCGTGAGAGGACAGTCGACAGCCGGCTCCTAACATAGTAAGTGCGGCGCCCCTGCTGGTCTATTTACAGGGAGTCTGTCCAATCACAGGCAGCCTTTGGATCAGCCTCCCTAACCTTATTGATAATGGCCCCAGCAGTAGCTGTGACCAATGAACAAAATTTGCACATTAGCACAGCGCACCATCGCACTAGATCTGGCCTCTTCAGTCAAGCTAAAGGTACTTTTGCCTGCGACTCCTGCCTACTGTCAAGTGGCCACTCCAGAAGCGGTACAGCAGCTACGGTCCCGCGGACCCCTACACACTGAACACGTATGCGGTTAGGAGTTCATATAACCGCTGAGGTAACCCACAGTATCATTGCCAATTGTTCCCTCTCTGCACCAGCCTCAATTGTTGACTTCACCTTTAGTAACCTTGTTACTTGGTATATGCAGTTCGTGTTGGTACCAGCCCTTCATATTCAATTGTCATCTTTTTGAACACCAGAGGGTTCCAGACTTAGTCTGGGTCATCTAAGAAGGACTGGGGGGCAACTAGTCTGGACTGTTCATTTTCAATTAGCTGGGCAATCTTATGAAGTCTAAGTTGAATGCTCCTTATAAACACCAATTAGAGCTACCTGGGCTAAGGAGAGGAACTTTTGGACACTTAACACTTCCCAAGGAAAAATTTAGTAGTTCCCTCTATACCTTTGTGAAAGGAGAGGATGATTCACTGCTAATTTATTATTAAATTCTGAGGCATTTGTATTGTGTACAATCCTATAAGTCTGTGGCTGTCTGATCAACAGCCAACAGATTATTAGGAAAATAATATCTGCATTACAACCGTATTTTAATATTTACTTTTAATAAATAAAAGAAAAAAGCCACATAAAATATACATATAAAAAAAGTGACATAAAATGTTATATAAAAAAATCTATAAAAATAGATGACATCTATTTCTATAGATTTTTTAATATAACATTTTATGTCTAATAAATGTTTTTGATATTTTGACTAACAGAAGCCATTTCATATTATTACATTTTTTGCATTGATTTCCAACTTAATGCTCTTTTCTTCTCCCAGTATACTACTAGTCACTCTCAGCGCTAATCAAATTTTGTATCCAATGCTTTTGTGTTATTGGGGTGAGCAGACCCCAATGTTCGATTAGAAGCGCTCGAAGGACAGTATACTGTGAGTTTATTTATACTTTTCCCTGGGATCCATCAGGTCAGTTTTTCTTGTTCTTTTTATATACTTTTAGGCATTTAAATAACCTACTAAGGGCACAGTTAAGAATGTATGCACGTATCTAAGTAACTTAAGCACAAATATACGCACAGTGAGTTAAGGTTTCCCTATGGTGGCGGAAGTCTGCTAAACTCCATAAGTACAAGGGGAGTGTCATGGGAGCTGCCTTGCCACTTAGGTGCGTATTTTTGCGAATCCGTGCGTACTTATTACACACTTAAGTGTGAATACGGTCCTATATCTCTGGATAAAGGAAAAAATTGTTTACTAGAGTGTAATTGTCATAACACTGAGTTTCATGACATGCTCACAGTTAAAGATAAAAAGTCTTTTACACAGAGAAAATAAAAATAAGAGAGTTTGGAAATAATTACAGCTAGTTACAGATGGTCAGACTTTGCAAGTAGATCAGACCGCACAATTCCCATCAATGTCTAAGTAACTATCAGACCAAAGACAGGTCTCACTAGCCTGGAGAATCCATTTATAATCGTTCTTTTCAGGAGCACTTTCTATCAACAAAGGGAAACCCTGAAAATAAAATATATTCTTAGCTATTTTATAGAGAAAATTCTGTGCAAAAAAAATAACAACCTTTTTGCATCTGACAAAAATAAACAATTTTTTTTAACCTAAATAGAGACAGCATTCTTCAAAACACATCCACAACTGCAAACAAGACAACTTAATTGTTTGTTTCTCTAAGGAAGGAACCGAACTAGAGAATTAATTTGGTTCAGCATGTGAAACAATTGGCTTGCTCGGCCTAATTCTAAGAATTAAAGAAGTTTTCTCATACACAATCAACATGTAAATCAGTTCACAAGAGTGAAGATGATGTCGCCTAAGTCTTTTATACCAATAAATAAAGGATAAGCTAAAAAAAAAAGACCTCGTTCAGGACAAATGAGCATTAAAGATGTTTAAATGACGTCATCTGTAACCCTCAGCTCACTTTGGGAGGCATAAAAGGATCTGGGGGCCCACACATCAGGGGATTAGGGGAATTGTGTTTCAGCTTTAAACATCATGCCCTTTTATATATCATCTATATGATTTTCAGATGTGTTCCAAAAGAGAATACTTACTTACTTAATATTACTAAATAATATTTAGTACTAAACAGGAATAGGAACGCAGTATTAACAAAGGAAATAAAAAATAAAAACGTGCAAAATATTGGGGTAAATGATTTATTTAATTTCATTTGATTTAATTGTTTTGCATGCAATGAAATGACATTACTTTTAGTTATTGAGCACTAACCTAGAGAGGAGCTAAGAAATGACACATTTCAATGCTAATTCTGTTTACATGATGCATTTTCATTCCCCATTGCAGTTCAACATGGTTATTTATAGATACGTGTGTATAAAGTATGCAAATATACGCACATACATGGCAGAGCAACACCCATGACACTACCCTCACACGGAGGGATTTTCGGTAAATGCGCATCCATTGGGCAACCTTAACTCTAAGTGTGTAGTTACGTGCTTAAGTTCCCTACATTACTAACCGTGCCCTCAAAAGGCCATTTAAATGCCCCCCCCAGCCCACTTTCACGTAACTTCGCACGTATGGAAAACAACCACAACCACGCCCCTCCGTACGTATGTGACTAAGTGCGATTCAGTAATTCGTGCCTATTGGACTTCCATGCTTACGTAACTTGCGTGGAAAAAATTACACATGCGCAGTTAATCCGACCCTAAAAATACGCACGCATAAACACAGGCAAAATCGTATCTGTGAATCCGGTCCTTACTTCTTAGGGACCGGATCCTCACTTAGTAACATGAGTCCACTTACGCACTGGACTGGAGGGCACACACACCCTCCATATGTTCCGTTATTTTTAATAGCGTAACTTCCATTGTACGGAACTATGTAGTGTCCTATGGCTTTTAAGTTAAAAGGGGCAGTACTTCCCCTCCACCCGCAAAGGTGGGCGAGGAAAGCAATTAAATTTTACAGTGTGGGATGGGAATCCAACTTACGAGCGGACCAGCGGTGCGGATATAAACTGGTCCTAGAACTGTCACTTAGGGTTCAGCCCCCCATATATTATTCCCAACGAGTACTATTTTACCAGTATTGAATGTGATCCAGAGTTTTATAGAGGAGGAAGCACAAACCACTGTTGATAATGCACGCGCTCTTTCCAGAGTTCTGGATAGGATGTACAGAAACTTGGAAAATAAGTACATGTGTATAGCCAGTGGTGGCATGCGGTTTGCCTATTTTAAAATATCTTTTATGTTTTATTTTATAATTAACTGAAATTATGTTCTTTAATTATAATAAAACATAAAAACCATCATTTAATATCTTTATTTAAAAAAATGTATTGTGCAACACGCTGCTAAAACTGTCATTATAATGTAGTGTATGCAGAGTGTGTGCTTTAAAACATTTTTATTCTTAAGTTAAGTTAAACAGTTGAATATGTGTAATGTGTGTAGGGTTGTGTTATAACTAAGTATAGGGCCTTTTCATTTTCATAGAAGTAAAGCATAAAAAAGTATTCCTAGTATCCTACACGTGATGAATATAGTAATGAATTATACTAGTCTCTTATTACAAATACAATATACACTAGTATACACTAGTATATACTAGTCTCATATTACAAATACATACAATAGTCTCCTATTACAAACAATACAATACATTACTGAAGGCAATTATAAGGCTAGACTACAGTATGTTTTATGTTTAGAATGAAAGTCAGGGTTCAAAGAGCCAGGAGTAAGTGGTCAAATGCTGAGAATCAATCATTATAAAGACTCATATTCCCTTACACTGATATTATTACAGTTATTAATTCACTTCATTTTTCGGTTCAGGATAAAAATGAATAATCAGATGAGCGCAATCAGATGAGGGTTGGCACTCTTAGATGATTCTAAATTGGGAAAATGCAAAGTTATTTTGAATTGACCAACCAAATAATAGAAACTACCCAATCAGCAACAAAACCTAAAGACTATACAGTTATTTGTGTTTAGAAGCCACTGTTTATTGGTCATGTAGAAAATTGAATGGGTTTTATTCTTAAATGTTTTTTTTGTTTGAGGAATTTATATAAGATTTGCTTTAAAGCATCAATGCGCAATTTACAAATAAGCTATTCCAAAAGTTAATAAGACTATTGTGTAATAACCAGAAGACTGAAGATATCCTTTCTTGCATATAGCACCTACCATTAACACCTTTGGAACCTCACTTAGGGGTCTATTTACAAAGCTCATTTTAACACGATAGTACCAGTTTTGAAGTGAAAACTGGCACTATCGCATCAAAATGAAGTTTTTAATATTTTCAACTCTGGAGCGGAGTTTTACTACGGACCTGTTAGTTGGGTACACACCTGTGCAATCATGCATGAGATGTGATGATATTACAATTAAGATATTACATACACTACACAGATTATCAGTCCCAGTAGGAGGTGGCCAATAAACAAGCAGATTTCCACTAGGTCCCAATATCTGTGGCACTCACCTCCCTGCTATGACTATTAATACTGACAGAAAGGGAAGGGCTGCTGAGATTAACAGGTAACCCTTGCAGCTTATTGGCTGCATGGATCCTTGTCAGTCTCTGCAATGATTGGTTGGGCCTTTTGTCAATCTTGGCAGGAGACCCATACAGCTAGCCCAGGGGTGGCCAAACCCAGGCCTCAAGTACCACCAACAGTACATGTTTTCCAGGTCTCCTCAGATAGTCAGAGCTGAGATAATCACAACCACCTGTAGATCTTTACTAATGTTTCAGTCAGTAATGAACACACCTGTGCCCCAACAAAGAGACCTGGAAAACATGCAGTGTTGGTGGTGCTTGAGGCCTGGGTTTGGCCACCCCTGAGCTAGCCTATTAGTTGGCTGCAACCAAAAAAAAAAGAAGCTCTAGACAGTAGTGTGTGTCCTCTGTCTGACACCATTATTACTGGCTAGTACAGCAGTAATATAGTAATAGAAGTTCTCCAGAGCAAAGTCAGCAGCTTGTGTCTGATATATTTTATTCAAGCCATAAGACAAAATTAGCGGCCCCATGTGTTTTTTGGTTGTTTTATTGTCATCAGGAAAAAATACTGGATATACACTACAGCAAATTTTGGTCAGATCATCCATGAAAGTCCCCATGAGGATGGCGACTTACGTGCACTCACTTTACCAATTTAACTGCAGATCTGAGATCATCATCTCTCTTAACCACCATACACACTGTACAGATATCTGCCTAGATCAGCACAAGACACTGCCAGAAGAACACAACAACTGGGAATCAATTTGAAAAGAATAGAACTTTTGACCCCATAATTGAAAATCTTTCCACACATTTTACTTATCTCTATCTAAAAATATGGAGATGAGGGTAATAGATGCGCATATATATATATAAAAGGATGTGAAGATAGAAAGGTGCATTGGTCCCACTATAAAAAAAAGGAATAAAGAATAAGAGATTATCCTTTCTAATGGTGAGGGGAAAATCCAGGGGACAGATTTACTAAGCTGCGGGTTTGGAAAAGTGGAGATGTTGTCATTAGCAACCAATCAGATTTTAGCTGACATTGCTATGGACAACATCTCCACTTTTCCAAACCCTCAGCTTAGTAAATCTGGCCCCAAGGGTAGAGTAGTATACAATGGAACCTTTAAATTCTCTTGAGTCAAAGTTCAATATTCCATATCCATTGAATGTTGATCATTGACTCAAACTAATTTAAAGGGATTCCATCCTATACTACTCTACCCTTGGACTTTACCCTCACCCTTATGAACAATAGTCTCTTATTCTTTATTACTTTATTATTTTGCACTTATCTCTATCTGTTTAGCAGAGATTATGTTTTTTTTACTGCTTGTGATCTGTTATTTAGGTGTTTTTGTTTAAAACATCTAAATATATTTGTACAGAATTTATGTAGACAACAAGTGCATGAACTGCTTAATACAACTCTCTGTTGAATTACCTTTATCTTACTAACCTGTATTAAGCTTTCCACCAAAACAGCCTCTTATGTCTTCTCCCCATGATATATGTGCCAGAGTTCAAAGCCTGATGAGTTTTTAAATTGTGTTTTATTCGAGCTGCTCCTCGATTCATTATGTCTCACCTTGACAAGCTAATTATAATCAGCTCCCACTAACAAACACAATTCTCTACTAACTACTTTATGTATTGCAGCCCACAGATCAATGCTGCTGTGACCATGACACACTTATCTGGCAGAATATTATTAAATGTCCCCACTGCATCGTTACCCATGTGTAGTATAAGTAGCCTGTACGTTTTTAATGTCCTAGCAGCAACTCTATATGTTTGTGTGACTATGTTTATGCGCATGTATGAAGAGATGTACCATGGATTAATGGCCCCTGGAGCACGTGAATGCCATGGGGCCTCCAACCCAGTGTCAGCATGTTTTCTGACAATTGTTGGCTAAAAGAATGTGTTATTTTTACTTACATGCCTCCCTGCACCCCTTCTCTTCCCCCATACAGTAACACATCTCTCTCCCTGTCCCCTTACATTACACATCTCTCTCTCCCTATTAGGCTTACAATACACATCCCTGTCTCTATCCCTCATCTATTACAGATCCACCTCTCTGTCACATCTCTATTACACATCCCCCTCCCTGCCTCTCTTACATTACACATCTCTCTCCCTGTCCCCCTTACATTACGCATCTCTCTCCCTATTAGACTTACATTACACATCTCTGTCTCTATCCCTCATCTATTACACATCCCTCTCCCTGTGCCTTCTCTATTACACATCCCCCCTCCCTGTCTCTCTTGCATTACACATCTCTCTCCCTGTCCCACTTATATTATACATCTTACTCTCTATCCTTATTACATATCTCCCTTACATTACACATTTCTCTTCAGATCTCCCTCCCTCATCCCCAATTATATATATCCCTCTCTGTCTCTCCTACATTACAAAGCTCCCTCCCTTTCCCTCCTCCATAATAGATCTTTCTCACTGTCTCCATAACACATCTCTTAAGTTCCATTACACATTTCTCTTCTAACTTAAAATACACATTTGCAGAGGTGGGACTAGCTAACCAGAGTTGTGGGCCCAGGTGCAAAAAATATGCTTTGGCCCTGATTCTATCCCAGGCAACCCGTGGGGTGGCTTCAGCGGAGTGGTGATGATGGCTGTGGACCCTTGTATCAGCATGGACCCCGGTGCCAATGCTCCTGTTGCACCAATGGTAGTTCAGCCCCGGCACATTGCTCTCTCTGCCCTACCTACATCTGCCTCCCTTGTACTTACCTTGTCAATCTTCTTCCAGGTCTTTCCAGCAGCTCCCAGTCACAGGCTACAGACAGAGATAAAAGAAAACACTTTTATTAAATTACATTCCACATTTTCACATAAAACAAGGATCAAAAACGTCATACCAGGAAGCAGTGGAACAGAAGAGAAGACGCTATTGCCACAAGATGGTACACCCGGGTGTTTGGCATTCGCATGCAGTCTCTCCACTTGGCCCACGGTGATGACGTCAGATGTCCCAGGACCGACCAGCTGATCTCTGACGTCATCACCGTGGGCCGAGTGGAGAGACTGCATGCGAATGCCAAACACCCGGGTATACCATCTTGTGGCAATAGCGTCTTCTCTTCTGTTCCACTGCTTCCTGGTATGACGTTTTTGATCCTTGTTTTGTGTGAAAATGTGGAATGTAATTTAATAAAAGTGTTTTTCTTTTATTCCTATGTCCGTGATTTATGGAATGGATATGGTCCTCTGAGGAATCTACTACAACACCACCATTGATACCTATTTACTTTATTTATTCATTTACATATCCCAGGTTTTCTGGGATCTACATGCTTCAGGGGTTCTCAGTATTGATATATTCACCTACTTGTTGATATATTTACTTACCTGCTTAGAGTCTGACACTCCCCCCACCGTTGTGAAATACCCAGCGCCGCATATCTACCAATATGTATCTTTGTGTTATTTTACTTTTCTCTGAGGTGCTATTGAGACACCTCTTATTGTTAGATTGCGGCTTTTGCAGGGTATTAGTGCGCTTGAAACCCCAACGTCTTTTCCCTTACAGACAGAGATGTCTCTGCAAACCTGGTAATGGAAGGTGGAGTCAAATGGTCATAAGACGGAGAGTCTCGTGAGCGGAGACACAGTTACCCGCCGTGTCGCTTTGTTAAGCCAGCGCCTCGAGCTCCTCTGTCTCCACCCTTGCATGTATGTGTTTGTTTGTCCCCTAACCATGGTGCCATACCAGCAAGTTCCATGGTGCCCTGTCTCCTGCAAGAAATGTGTAATGTTTGTAACACGCTATAAAACATAATTACCAGCACTCATACATGATAGGTTAGGTTATGGTGAAGAGACAATTAATGTTAGGCTGCAATGAGCGGAAGGTTAGGTTGCAGTAATGGAATGGTCAGGGTGAGGGGACTTAATAGTTTAGATCAGTTTAGATAGTTTAATGTTAGACATTTTACTATCAGGTCCATGTTATCATACTCATGACTGTCAGACTAATGTTGTTGAATGTATGAATGGTGCAAAAATGACATTATAAATTATATACAGCACCTGATGATATTATATATGTTTTAGTGGGTATTTAGATTTTCAAAAATATGAATGGAAAATGTGTTATCACAGGAAGGTGAGTTGTTCCCAGCTGCCAATAGGATAATGGCAAGGCCTATTTTAATATACAGGGTCATTGTCATACAATGAAGATAGGGAGCTTTCCTACAATAAAATAATGCATATTCCATTGTATTTTACAGAATATAAATACGTCAAGATCAGGAAGATAATGGAGGAACAGGGAACTCCCCTCAGCGCGCTTCTATCTATAGTCAGAGAATTTATTGCTGACTTATTATTACTGTTTCCATCTATAGCAGGAGTTCAGATATCCTTTATTTCCACCAGTTATATTAAGCCTTTTTCTTTTATATTATTAATCATTAATGTTTGTTGATGTTGTTGCTGCATAAGAATAGCCAGCCTACATTTTTGTGCCAACTATGCAGAAGTGTGTGCAAGTCTCTGCCTTGTACATCTTTACTCCACTGCCTTCTCCTGTCAGGCACTCCGACTGATTATTCTAATGGATGGACCAATGAACCCACAGCTATAAACAAACAAGTTCCAGAAATCAACATTTCAGTTATTATAGTATCATAATTAAATAATAAATCATTTTGTCATTTGGGAATATGTCAAGAATTCATAAATTATTATTGTTTGTATTATATCATTGTAAAAGGTACCAAAAAAAAAATATAACAGCATAGGATTTTCACACTTTCATTTGTCAGTACAAAACAAAACTTTTGCAGACAACTGGGATGAAATATCAGATGTTTTCAAAGTATCTAAGAGCATGTCCTTGTCTAAGCAGATATCATCAGGAGACAATCCAGACATGACTCATCATGGACCCAATTCAAAGCTTTGTTAAGATGACACTTGATGTATGTCTCTACCTGTAGTTCAAACGTATGCCGTCTATACAGAGTGCGTAAAACCACAATAGGTAATACACTACCTACTTCTACCTTCCTTGTTTTAATGACTATTATTATCTGTGAGAAAGTGTGAAAAGCACTTGAAAGCTTTTGTCTATTCAAGGTGTTCATGTTACTCTAGAGATGACAGAAGGCATTAGTTACCACATAGTTTTTGCTAAATTACATATTAAGAAATATGTAGATGCATTAATGTTATAAAAGAAAAAAGTTTTTTACATTTTTTATTTTAAATGAAAAGAATATTGATTATTATTATTATTAACGATTATTTATAGAATATTTATGAGTGTGAAACTGGGATGGACCTCCTGGTACTACATTCAAGACTAGAATGCTAGAGTAGAGGCAAAGGCTAATGTGGCAAAAACCTCCCTCTAACACCTTTGCCTCTGTAATAGGATGAATTTTTGTTCTTACTCTGCAATGGTGAAACAAAAAGGGCTGGGGGTAATGTGCATATAAAGGATGGGGACACTAAAGCAGGCAATACACTAGAACGATTATTGGCCCGTACATCCAATTATGGGGTAATCAGGCCAATAATCACTGTAGCCAGTGGGCAGGATAAATAATAGGTGTCTGGAAAATAATCGTACCAGAAACGCTCTGGTACGAGTACCGTATATACTCGAGTATAAGCCGACCCGAATATAAGCCGAGGCACCTAATTTTGACACAAAAACCTGGGAAAACTTATTGACTCGAGTATAAGCCTAGGGTGGGAAATGCAGCAGCTACTGGTAAATTTCAAATTAAAAATAGATACCAATAAAATGTAATTAATTGTATCATCATGTGTATCCAGCACCCAATATCCAGTGTCCCCCTCTGTGTGTTCTGCCAGTCAGTCTGCCCCCTCTGTGTGTGTCCTGCCAGTCTCTGCCCCTTCCCTGCCTGGCTGAAACATTGGACTTACCTCATAGTTGCCCCTTAATGCCTGCCTCCATATCTGCCCCTTAATGTCTGCCTCCATATCTGCCC
>WWET01002219.1:63004-80593 GCA_011038615.1 Limnodynastes dumerilii
TTAGATCATTTTGTATTTAGAGACATTCTGTAACAGGGATTGCAGGGGTGATGATCAGGGCGCTGTGACTGGCATCTGTGCCCGAGCTGGTGCCCTGCTCTCCCATGTGTCTGAGAGGCAGCCATCTGACAGTAATGTTCTGTAAGTGCTCTGGCTGTGAATGTGAAGGAGAGCTCAGGGAGCCAGGCTGCTGCTGCTAATCCCCCCATGCCTTGTTTTGCCCTCTGCAGATGGCTTCTACCTGCTACATTTGGGGAAATGGAGCAGAAAGTCAGGGAGCTGGTGGGCTGCCTCACTTCCCAAGGGGCCCTAAAGCAAAATGAGATCATGGCTATCATATAGCAGTCATGGATTTAGGGGAACTATTAGACATCGCTGCAAATAGACAAGTATCGTGAGTTGGTACTTACCTTCTACTGTCCATGCTACCCTGCAATTTACTGATTCCGTATCATACCAACTGATAACACGATATATTTACAACTGAGTGAAGCAAAGCAACTATGGACGGGCAATGCTGGGATCTGTGTGTCCAAATGACATTCCCCTTTATAAAGTGCAGCATTATATTAGTCTGTTGGTAGATTACACAACACACGTGGTGACCGCAAACTACAACACACTAGTTATGTGCGGAAAACCTCAGTGCCTGCCAGGAAAAGGCTGGCACATTTTAAACTAGGTGGCAAGAACTTGCCAGGCATCCTATTTTAAATGAGGGGAGGGGACCAGGTGACCTAAAATATGGACACAGTTCGGGCATAAAAGGCACCCCAGCCAGCCACACACCCCTGGTGTGTGCATTACTTGGTAATCTGGACGCCTAGTGGTTTTACTGCTCTATTGAAGTCCGTTGTGCCCACAGTGCTGAATCTCTCAATGACAATACCATATAAAAGTTCTTATTTCCCTTAAGCGTGCTTCTGTTTTTAACTGCTCTGTTAGGAGTTCTTTGGTTATTGCTATAGAAAGGATTGATTTCTTACCCATTCCCAAGCTATCTAAGCATGTAAAAGGAAAATGGCCTGTTTAAACTTCATCTGGATCAAGGCATAAACTTGTAGGCCTTTCAATTCATTTGTTTTTTGAATGAACCCAGATTGATAGCACATTTTCTCTGTTTTAGGAATAAGTAAAAGCCCAGAATATTACTTTGTTTCTTGTAGTGCCATCAAATAAAGCACAATGGGCATAAATACTGTAAATACTTGTTGTCCCTACTGATGAATGCCCTGTTCTGACTCAGTGCTCCCACAGTCAAGTGCTATAAACGTTAATTATTAACTTAACTTTAAACAGACAGAATTCTGTCTCCAATCTTGAAAAGTAAATGGCATTGATTTGTGTTTAGCCAACAGTTGTGGTCTTGTTCTGATTCCAAGTAGTTTTTCATTTTAATATACAGGTAGCTGATGTGTGCATTGTACACAATGCAATCAAATAAAAAGCATACTATAAAACCATTGATTGTGATAACAGCTAAACTGCTGGTTGTATTTTAACCATCATATTTTAAATATAGTCTCCCAAGATTTAGATGAATAAACTTAATTCACCTCATATTATGATGTAAGGCTGATAACTTTGCTAATCCTTATAGCTCATTGATTTGTTTAAACAATATGGCAACACTTTTGTAAATGTCAAATGTTTAAATGAATCCAAGATGTATGAAACAAGCTGGCAATTAATTTAAGCACCTTATTTGATAGAGATTTAATTTAAAATTGGAGTGTTGTATTTCATATAACAAAAAAATGAGTTTATAGTAGCAATAGATTGCATAGCACATGAAAGAGTTAATATACATCTTTTGGTAAATCTTTAAACTTACATCAGCAAGGAGCAGCTAAATCTCCTTGTTAAAGCTTATTGCTAGTCAATCATATGCTTTGTATTCATACATCCTCTAAGGTTGTTTAGTTTTGATCTGTTAAGTGATAAGTTTAAGTAAGCTCTTTAAATGGGAAAGAGAGAGGTGAAATGTATACCTTTTGTATAAATATATATTAACCTTAAGACAAATGGATTTTAGATACATTGCTACTTGAAGATAACAGCAGATTGTGAGTCTTTCCTGAGATGGTAGTTGGTATGTGGGAGACTTGCCTGTTAAATGTATTGGGTTGGTAAGGGGTTCTTAGATAATGAGGTGCCTTTATTGCTAGCCCTGCCAGTGTGTATATTCTCAGTTAAATCCATGATGTATTTGTTTAGCTGACAGCAAATTTGTTTGTGTGGTTGTTTCACATCACAAATGGAACTCCCTCATTTATTGCTAGTTCCTCAGATTGACATTTAAGAGGGGCAATCTTGACAGACACTGTGCTTGCAGCCACTCGGCATTTAGACTGTAATAACACTCCCAAATTGAAATAAATCCATGTAGAGGAAAGACACTGTGAACATACAATACCAAAGATGCTTTTATGGTTTAATTTTCTGTTTATTTTCTAACATAATTCCAGTAGCAGAATATTACCTCAAAATATGATAGCAATTCATTTTCAGTGACAGACCATTTATGTAATTGCAATATTTACATAGACATATGTAAAGTTCATTAAATGTCTGTTTCAACATTCTTCAGGAGCTAACAATGCATATTAAAGAATATGTAGGTTTTAATCAATGGGTTGTGCACAGCTCCCCTAGTGGTGACAACAGTGAACTAGTTTTCAGGCTGTTACTCAACACATTGGCTCTTTTGTTTTTACACATTGCATTAAATATTCAGTTTATGTAGTGGTATTTCATTGGAAAAGCATCAGATTTCTATGCTTTGCTTTGCTTTAGCTACCTAATAGTAGAATAATTGAGGGTCTTTAGAAATAATCTTCATCTATGATGTAGTCCAGAATTTTTTTTCTCAGTCGTAGTCCTTACTACTTTTGGCAGCTAAATTGGCCATTTAATTGGTGTACCTGGTGGTCGTGCAATGTAACACTTCTCTTTTTCTAAATATTATTTAGCAGATGTATTATGTCTGGTAAAATAAACAGCCATTGACCACTATTATAATATTATTATTGCTATATTATTATTACATTATTTTGTTATAGCTAAGCCACATTTTCAAAACATGAATTGTATGGAATGAATTTGGCAGACAAGAACTGGATTAAAACAGCTTTCAATGAATCTCCATGGAATAGTTTTTGTTTGTGCCTATGTATTTATCTATATAGAGTAGATGCATGTTTGTATTGTTCTGTAAAAACACTGTATAATCTTTGTTATATCACTCTGTTAATAATTTGTAATGTATGTAATATGAGAACATCCTAAACTCATTGCCTAGTAAATATATGCTAATTTGGTTAACTTGTTCTCCAATAGGGAGAAAGCCATTATTATCGGCTAATTTATGCAGTCTACCAATTGGCAAGGAAATACGCCTCACTTATCGCCAAGGTTCAGATTCCATTCATTGCTCCCTATTTAAAGCTCCTCATATTACTGCTTCCATTGTCTCACAATATGTTTTAAACACCCTGAAACGGGTGTCATAAGATAATATAAAGATTCAAATCTATTTAACTCTATTTATTGAAATCTAATAACAGCATTAAATGCTCATAGTAGACTCTGGGACTGGTTACTGCAAAGGTTTTTCTGGGTCTCCGCCAGTAAAATTTGAGTGGGAGGGGCAATTACAAGCCTCCTTCCATCCCCTAAATTTTTGCAACTTCAAAGCCTTCCAACAAACCATTTACTTTTTCCCCCCCAATTTTACCAGTTTGCTATGTTACAAATATCCAACCCAATATGCTATTTTATTGGCTTTTATGCAATTATTTTTTATATAAGCTGATATAAAAATGTATTTTGTTTTTGTACCATATGAAATTGCAAGGAATTACTTGCAATGGGTGTTGATTACAGACAATGTGTTATGTGCAGTAACCCATAGCAACTAATGAGCAATCTGCTTTCTTCAGCCTAGTGCAAGTAAATATCTGATTGGTCCTTTGCAAATAACAATCAATAGAGTAACTGGTATCAACAGACACTGTTCTGTTTTATTATACAATGCTGATTATTATGCATCTGGAGTTTGGGATTTTCATGAACAATATCCGTATACTAAATGATTTTGTGTTAATTATACATAAGACAAAGACAAAGTCCTTCCAGAATACCAGAGGTCTTATATTATTTTATTTATTAATTACTTATATTGCACCAGCATAGTCCAAAGCACTTTATATTTCACAACCATTTTCCCTTAAAAAGCCATGAACCCAGCTTGGCTCACTTAGCACTAATATTGTAATTTTCAAAGCAGCAGAGTAATCTCTTAAAATCACTAGTAAACAGAAAACCTTCATCCATTATGTCTCCTAAGTTGTCTTCATACCTGTATTATTACTAGACAGCTCTTAGGTTTTTTTTTCATACATTAAGGCTGCTGATTGGAAATCCTTAGTTTCCTATTCTAGTTCTCAGTGTTTCACATGGTCTGCTCTTTAGTTAATTCCTTTAGCATCTTTAAATGATGGCCTAGCTCGCTAGCTAGACAGTTTGCCTGATATTCATCTATTAATCATGGAAACTGCTATCTTATGCGGTTGCCATAGCACCAGTGCCTCAGATTGTGTTGGGGTGCCTTGGGGAAGCTGTCTGTATAACAGGACTTGCAAGCCTTGCAGTTATTTTGGCAGTAGCAGAGCTTGAAAAGAACAGAGAGCTATATCCAACATTATTCAGTATTGGATTAAAAGAGGCAATTCCTAGATGTGTCTCAGTGGACCTTGTTATAAGAACATCCAGCTGATATGTATTTTTCTGGGATATTTTTTTTCTTTGTTCTTGTAAAATAAAAAAGATGCACTGCACAGAGAGTAGAGTTACCTTAATCTTTTAGCGAGAGCATGGAATGCTTTTCATCACACCAGTGATAAATGTCTTGACTAATGAATAGAGTTAGGGCCTTGCAAAGCAATGCAGGTAAATTTGTTTTCTAAACATATCTGAATGGAAAGCATAAACATATTTCTTTTTAAATTTTTATAATTTTTTTGTGTTTTATTTTGTTCATTTGGGGGACAAAAAAATGTGTTCCGTTTTTATTTCAATATATTTAAGGTAAATTGTCATATATCTAATAATAATAAAAAAAAAAGACAAGATGGCAGACATGACCTTTGACCACTATCAGCTGTTACTCCATTGTTGTAATAAATCTTGTAAGTATTGATCTTGGCATTGGAGAGCATCTGATGAGGTATTTGTGATTTACAGTAAATAGTTCATATTTGATTGAAAATAACATAGGGCTTTAGTTCTGTATTTTGACTTTTTCTTGTTCTGTTACGGGGGCAGTTCATTTGTGACACGTGTCTGTGTTTTTGTGTGGCTTGAATTGCTTGTGGATCTATATTTTAATGAGAACATCGCCTGCTGAGCGCTGCTTGCCACCTGCTCTCCTTTCAAAACGTAGAGTGTCAGTCAGTTGGATGAATTTTGTGTGGATCCCATTTTTACTCCAGGTTGTCAAGCAGAGACCCTTTCATTGTTTAGGATGTAATTACACCTCTGGTGGTCTCATGTCCAGACCATATATTTTTAAAAACATGGATTTTGAGTAAAATAAGTAAAAAAAGGTTTTATTCTGGTTAGTAAGTAGTCAAATCTTGTGTTTAAAAGGACGCATCTCGAAAACTGCACATTTGATATTATATTGTATAGACAAATGCACATATACTGTTATGAGAATCTATGTCCGTCATAACAAATATGTATGATTTCCAGCATCATGTGGAAAAGCCAGGAAAACATGTATTGCACATAAGATATCTATCTTCCAATGTGATGATACATTGCATACTGCATCATCAATCCCAGTCTACTACTCAAAGAAATGTCATCTTGGGGTTCTCTGGTTGGACAGATTTGTTAAGCATTATGGGTGTGAAGACAAATATGTGTTTTAACATCTATTATTCTCAATTTTACGAATTAAGTTGTTATGCATTATTCTAAGTGGCTAACAAGGAGGAAATGCCAGACTTATCATTGAAGAAATATGTTCAGAGAAATATACAGACAGCACCAGAAAAGGGGTGTGGTAACAGTGCAGAGGATGCAAGATCACCCCCTGGTGGTAATAAAGTGAGCAATGGTGCAAAAAGGAAACTTTTTGGCACACTGCCCAGGAGTGGTTTACATGGCGGTCTTGTACATCAAGACATTTAGGCTGTTTTTTGGGAATATCTGTAAGGTTCATGACAGGTTATACAAATGAATGTCCAGAATTTATTTAAACCACATTCTGTTTAAACTTTGCTTTGTAGGTTGTTATTAGGGGTTGCAGATGTGGTAGGGGTAATAAAAGGTTAACAAAAGGTATAATATCATGAAGTTCCACTATATATGGAACACAGTACTCCTTACGCCCTCTGTTCCTCCAACAGGACATTTAGTTAAGATTGGATGCAGTAGTAAATGTGCTTTTAGCCAAGCAACCTTGTCTCTTCACTTATATATACTCTGAAATACAGAATATGTTTTGGTTTTCTCCAAACAGTTCCAATATAAGGGTATTTCTTTCCAGTTAATTAAGTAAAATGGTTAAACAAGTAATAGGTTGTGGTGAGTGTTATTGGAGTAAACTACCCAAGCAACAAAACAGGGAACATTAGCCATACTGCATACTGAATTAATTATGTTCTATTTTATACCTACATTTATAGACCGCTTTTATTGTGGACTTTCTATATCGTTATTAGACTGTTATTAATTTTATTCTTCATTGTATTATACTTAGGACATAAAAAAAAATAACATGACTTTTATTTTTGCAAAGGTGAATTTTAATTGCTATCGTTCACAGGAAAAATCCAACTGTATGCTTTTGTGTTCTGAATTTGGATGTTATTACAGCTCACCCTAGTCAGCTTGTCAATAAATATTGAATTAGCAGTTTGAACTCTACATGCAGAAAACAAGTGACTGTATAATATTGACTGTGAATAGACATATTGTTACCACTGCAACAGCAGCATACAGAGGAGAAAGGCTTCATGTACAGCTATTGTGAGAACACATTAAAGGACCGACTAAGATTGAATTTTTTTTTCATATACAAAACATAAAAGTAGAATAAATTATTCATCATTTTCTCTCCTTTACCAATATAGCGTGGTAAAAAAATACAGTGTGCTATCACACATCTTGTTCACACAGCTCTTTGTTCAAATATAGAACAAAAAGCTGAAATGGCAAAGCACAACATTCTGTTATACGGCATTCACTGGCTCCCTGGGAGTCTGTGTGGGATTCCGACAATCTTTTTAGTTTAGAGAACATTCCTAATTATAAAGAGACTGCAAGCGCACAACTATTGTAAGTCTTGGTACTTCTGCAACAGATTTCATAATAATCTATATTGGGCCATCTATCATTTCAGCTCTTCCTTTGTTGTGTTACGTGTTTGAAAGATCAACAAAGTTAATTTCTTAGGGTACAACTTTGTGGAATTATTGGGCGCTGCTCAGGATATCCTTTTCGTAGGCATGAAAAATTACATGCATGCAAGTCATGGTTTGGGCAATACAACTATGGTTGGCGAGGCTTAAAGAGTTTTTATAAAGAACTTCCATGGTAATTTTTTTGGTTCTTTGTTTTAACGGTATGATGAATTTGAGTATTACTGAAATAAAAACATATACAATAAGATCAGTGACCGCTATATCCTTTCTATTTTATTTTATCAGTGTAACATTTTATTTCATCATTGTAAACTATTTAATGAGTATTTAAACATTTGATTTTATGTATGTAGGTAGTTAGGTACATACATTTATGCAGTCATTAATTTTAGTACTTGCATGCACAATGCTTCCCGTTTTGCAGCTGGAAATCTAGAAGCTTTAAGAAAAGCATAGTATTTTTCAAAGGCAATAAAAAGGATAAAGTGACTTTTATTGTGACTAGTTACTCTAGAATCCCAGACGCCGAAATTCTTTGGGGAGTAGTCTGACGCTTTTAAGAACCACAGTCTTATTTGATCTTGCCGTCTGACTGTACCATAGCCTGCAATTAGCACCCAAACCTCAGCTACTATGGAAAGTAAACATGTGCTGGCATATCCTACTCACCATGCAGTGTATGGCTGTTGTGACACTGGGAGACCAATATATCTTGTTCATGTTACAAGAGTGGCAGAACTGACCAAGCCTGGACATAGTTTATCAAGTGAGACCCCCCTCCCCTTTAACAATTTGACATTGTATGGAGAGATAAATGTAATATATCTTTAGGTGAATAATATGCATCAGGCCCATTTTAAATTGGTACACAAAGCTGACTCAAGAACATAATCTATGTGTGTGACTACTACATAGATTGAGTAGTATATATGACTACTCAGTGGCTCTGTACTTAAATATACGCACCTTAGAAGCAGCACGTTCTTGGGTGTGAATATGGTTCACAGCGACTAGTGCAGTGTTAGTAAATACTTTTCAGTGTGCTGAGTTAAATACAATATATGGAATTTATAATGAATTTAGAATTTTAATTGTGTTTATTTTGCTAGAGTACCAGTGGAACAGAGCAGTTTTAATGATTTGTGCTCTTATTAAAGCGGGGTACACACTGGATGGAAATCTGACGATTATTGACATCCTACCAATGTGTGCTGACACATGATCTTCAGAGAAACTATTCCCATTAATATTTCTGCATAGCGCCACCTTTGTGGAAGAGCATGTCACTGCAGCAAAGGTTTATGGGAGGACTTATACAGGGGGGCATCGTTATTTAGATCAACGCTTATTAGAATATTACTATTGTTTAACAAGATATCACATTATGAGTAAAACATTCAGTGTGTGTCCTGCTTTGCTCTAGAGGGTTGATTTGCTTTCTGGAATACTGTTGTGCATCATCTCTTTTTAATGCACACAAACAGAATATGTTTCCCAGAGTAAGAAATACATTGCAGATCTGCTGACAATGGTTATTACTGTGCAGAAAGCTTGCTGAACCTTAAGACAATAGATCTCTGATGATCTGGATGTTGCAGAGCAGGTCTAACAAAGCACTCCCTTGTTTCATGGGAGTTGGAGTATGAAATTGTTGGCGCACTGTCTTGGACACATTATATCTCGGAGCAACACCTTACCCCTGCGTGCTGCATGCTTCACAACAGTTCCTGGCATGTAGTTTTCAGTCTAAATTTAACAATGACATTCATAGATGGTTTTCTGAAAATGAGGAGAAAAAAAAGCTAATATAATTTGCTAACATCTAGATTCAATTCTAAAGTGTGAACAACACATTTTAATGCTTAGAAATCTTGTTTCGTCTAGCCGCAAACTTGAGAATTATCTGTACTTTCTAATTAGATGATGTGTTTTAATTGCATAATGACAGATGATTTCAAATAGTTTTCTGACACTTCTAGCACATATTTTAATGCCATGTCAATGTTCACAATGAAGTTGTGTGGTCTTTTATCTGTTAGAAACAACACCCGATCAAAAGGTGCTACCATTCTGATGACCAATTTATTCATTTAACGCTTGAATTGCAGTGTTTGTTACAACAGCATGGGTGACAATCCTGTCCATCTCTGGTGTAGAGTCAGTCTGTAATGCAGAGAACAATGGCTGTGTGGTCTTTCTCTGACCACATAATGGTCACACTACTATTAAATGATTGGATCTGCTTTATTTGGCAAGTCACATGACAAATACTTATTGATAATGAAACAGTTTAAAGAGAAGAAAAACAGGTGAATGAAGGATTACATTGTTGTGTTTCCTAGCCTATAACATGTTCCTAAAAATCATGGATGAATGTTTAAGAGATTCCTGATTATTGTGTAAAAGTGACTCTTTATCTGTCTGGAAACGGCAACTCTGAGTTATGATTACTGGAGATTTAAGCAATTTCTCAAAGCTTATGTTCACTGAACCTGCAAGGGGAGTTATTTCTGGTCAATGGACATGTTCTCATGTAACAAATGCTTTGCTATAACCTATATTTTACTCTTCCTCACAATTACCAAGTGTGTGATTGCTAAATCATGAAAGCAAGAGAGAGAGAGAGAGAGAGATGCTGTCTTATACTGGGACGATATACTCACATTAGCCTGGCCTAGCCTGCTGTCATGTTTAGAATATCATCCGTTTCATAGTTAATTGTTCAAGTTTTGAATGTGTATTTTGGTCCATTTGACACAACACAGCCAGCATAGCATCTTGACATATAGACAAGTAGTATGGTGGATAGACCTATTATAATAACAAATGTTCTTTGCCAGTTGGCAGGGGTTGAGTGGTGGCAGTTCTGCACATATGCACAGCAGCACCTGCTGCATCCACAGCCATAGCCTCCTAGTCTGATCCACTATTAGGATGGGGGAAGCATGGCCTACTGACAAGCACTTCCCTGTCTTTGTGGTTGGGTGATTATTCACAAGTGGACAGACATATTAATTACTCTTCCATTGTTAATGGACATTATCTTTTATTTAGCTTCTTTTGCTCAATATGTTAGCAGTTTGTCAGATTGTGGGATACAGGTATTGGAATAATAGAAGCATTATAAAGCACAACCATAGCATTATTACTTAGGAGCTGCAAATGGCTGTCCTGTGATTAAAGGAGATGTTCTAGTTGTTCTGCTGCTCTTGCACTTTTTCTGTGTATATTTTGCTGACACATGCTTTTGCTGGTACATGTGACTCTTCCTCAGCAATGTTATCCTATGCTCCATAAAAACTTGCTTTTAAAATTAACATTATTCAAAAAATAGTTTACCACACTTTACCAGATGTAAAAATAACTGCATATGCTTGCGATACGGTGAAGGGTTTACATTGACTCTTGCGTACATCGATGCAATTGAAAGCTTACATTCATATCTTCAGGAATGCATTGTAAATACTATGAGATAAGAAGCATTTACATTTCCATGAATTAGTAATTATCAAAATGTACAGGAGGCATAATAGCTTCCCATTTTCATGGCAAGCAGCTTTTGTATCTGAACAAAATTATTCCCATTTCTGATTTCTATCTGATGCTGCAAAGTAGGCATATAGGCCAGACTGCATTCCTATATCTGCTCTCTCTAAATTCCATAAATTTGTATCCCCACAAGTTTTCCATATGGCAGAGTAGGACAAAATAAGCCCTGGCCTCGATCTGCCCATTACTTGCCCCTAAATGACCATATTTGGTCAAAACAATGCCCCATTTAATTTGTGAGCCGTTACCGTCTCACTTGGGGTATGTTATATCGCTTTTACATCTCCACCCTGGAAAAAAGCTGGGTTTTTCAATCCGGCATATTGCTGTGTATTTGCTGGGTTTTTAACACATACTCCTGTTAAGTCCAGAAAATTCTGGGTCCCGGGTCTGCCCTGACATTGTAAAGGGGCTGTATGCAGCTCCCGGGGAGGGACTTGTTTCCTGTTGCATAGCAATAGCAATAGTAAACAAATCCCTCCAATTGGGTGTATTAGGTGAGCACCTTTTACATCACCACCAAAACCCTTCTTTTTTCCTGTGTCTGACTCCCAATTTATTAAACCTAGGGCCAGGACCCTGGTTCCTTTCAGATCACCACCAAAAACCTGGGTTTTTAGTGGCGATCTGAAAGGGGTTTTAGATACCCCACGGTTGCCGGCTCTCCCGGAATGTCCGGGAGACTCCCGAAATTCAGGCAGTACTCCCAGTATCCCGGGAGAGCCAGCAAATCTCCCGCAAGTGACTTGAGGCCCGTGGTTTCACTGAAACCACGGCCTCAAGTCCTGCCCCCCTGCCTAGCAACACTAGTATACTAGTGTTGCTAGGCACAGGAAGGGACTTGATGACGCAATTTGCGGCATCAAGCCCCATCACGACCCCTATTTCAAGTAAAAATGGGTCAGTATGAGCCAGGGGGCGGAGCCCAATGACACGATTTGCATAACACGCGTCATTAAGCCCCACCAACCGCATGCGCCGCTAGCTTCTCTCCGGGATCTCCCGGAGAGAAGCTGCCAAAAGTCGGCAACCCTGAGATTCCCTTTCTAGCAGAGTACATCTAACCACTGAACTCATAATTGAGTGTTTTATATCTAGTTCTGATGACATTAGAAATCAAGGAACAAGTAATAATGCTAAAGAATTTAAAAGAAATGTTTTAGACATTGTTCAGCCATTGTTACTGCTATATTAAACCTGGTAGTACATACACAGAATTCTATGATCACATGCAGCTTTTCTTCTGCAACTAAATACACAGAGGTGTGTTTACAATACAGAATTATTACAGATCAAGGTGTTTTGAGAGATGGTGTCATGAAGTATTGTATTAACACCATTCCTTTTCTCTGATAAATAACAGATAAGTCACATGTCCATATTATGTCTCATTTGACTGAAAACCATTATCATTGTAGTGTACATTTTTCCACAGCTCATTGTTGAAGCAGATTGTTTTGTCTGGTTGCTTTTGTGTTCTAGTCGTCTGGTGGGAAAAATGAAGCGTAGAAATATAATAAGCAATTCCACATGTTTTTTTTTTTGTTTTTTTTCTTTGGTTTTTTTATATTCCTTTTGTTGTCGGAATAGACTTGAAAACTCTACCCGTTTCTAGTTCTACTAAAGTTTCTATTTTTTTCTGCTAAATTCCAACATTAGAATGATTTATTTTGGACATGGATGAGACGCTTGAAACATCTAGCTGGGAGAGAGCAGCAGGCTTATCCATGTATATGCACCTGCTGTGAATTGTCTGCATGTGCCTTAATTGTAAACACATAAATTTCTACACTTAAAGTGATCTCACTGTCTAAACAACCTTTGTGTGGGCTAATATTCACGGGAATCCAGCTTGTGACCCTGCCTCCAATCCTGCAAATCATTTTATTTTTTACAAAGATTGGGTGACAAAGGCTCTTGTTGCAAATCTTATCCTTATACCTGGACCGACCCACCTAGTGATGCAATGTTATTGGTTAATATTGCCAGCCTTTACATTTGACATAGATGTGTTCTGTGTTCCTGTTTCCTGTTCCTGTTTGCACCTGAATTGACTACTGTCAACCAGCAGGTTTGTATGTTTCCCATATCCTGTGCATCAGCAACAGCTCATTGACAGATGCCATTGCCAGGGCACCTGCACCCGTCTCACAGGAGGGCATTGGGCTTTAAGGGGTATTATAGTTGCACCTAGGCACAGCATGACCCCTAAATGTAGTCTTAGCCCCCAGTGTAGACCAGGGTTGCCGACTTCTCAGTTCTTTTTCCGGGAGATCTAGGAGAGAGAATTGGTTGTCTGTATTGGGGCTGGACTTAATGATGCCATTTATGCACATCATGTCATTAATCCTCAACCGTTGTCAATCACTGCTGCAATTCCCATAGTGTTCTAGGGGGTGGGTAGGACTTAATAATGAAGTTTACGTCATCAAGTTTCGCCCATCCCTAGTAACATTAGGGACAGGGGGATGGGGTACCGGGAGAACTGCCTAAATTTCAAGAGTCTCCCGGATATTCCTGGAGAGTCGGCAACTGTGGTATAGACCCATATATGGAAACACTATTACTGAATACAACATGAGGAAAAAGCTGATTGCATAGCCCAGTAACTTTCTCAAGCACAGATGACTTAATAGAATGACATTACATTACCTACAAGTAATGGAAACATCCATGCATAAATGATTGTGTATTTGATGCTGATTAATTTTCATTTTTTCGAGTTGTTGTTTTTATTAGGTTTAGTAGAACTTTTTTAATGAAATACTGACGCTCCTGAAAAGGGCATCAGCAAAAGGCAACACCAGATATAATATAGTAATAGTAAGCCCCAAGCATGAGATTTCACAGTTAGTTGGATTTGGATTATTATTTAAATTAATTGATAGAATCCATTTAACTGGTAGCAATGCATTTATGCTGATGTGCCTGGCAGCATGCTATTAATGCATAAACATATTGCCAATCTAACTTATTCACCCAGACACAAGTAACATATTTTAAGATATTGTGTTTTAATTAATGTCTTTGATTTCGATGTGAAGTAGAAATTGAAATGGCGACCTGTCAAGCGGCTGTCGTTTAGTGTGAAATAATGGCTGTCACGCTGGCTGAGCATTGGCATGGTATCGTTTAACCCCCTGCCATTTGTGTCTGCAGAAAGTGCAATGTGTGAATGAGTGTAGAAGAAAAGTGACCATGCTTGACCTGTGAGTGTGGAAGGAATCTGTGTGCTTCACAATGGAGCTGTATTGATTTGCATTTTAGCTTAACACCAAAGAAACTGTATATCTTATTTAAACAGTCCATAAGCACCTGAGTAAGTCTTTGAACGTTACCGGGCTCCGAAGTCTGCTTCAAACATACCTTAACATGTAATGGAGTAGCATCTGGTTAAATGTTATGCTGATCATCTTATTATATAAACGGCCTTCCCCAATATTAATAAGCTGAAATTCCTTATCTTTTACACCATAAAATTTAGCACATTTTTTCCATCAGAATCCAGACTTCATAATCCTGGACCAGATGCAGACTTTAGAAACCAATGTGCTCTGCGCTCCAAGTGCAGCGGCAGCCGGAATCCGATACCGGATCCCTGCTTTCAATGACCTCACACAAAAAATCTTATGGTCGCTGATACCTTACTCACTTGAAGTGGGGACGGCTCGCAAGTCTGGAACAGCAGAGCCTACTTAGCATGCCATCACTGTACAATCTAACTACTTCTTCCTCCCAATCCCCTGATCTTCACACCCTGTCCTTGCCCACCGCCAGAAACACTTTCAGTATGGAAGAGTGGATTCAGGTCTGTTCTGGGAATGCGGCACGTGTGCATTTGCAAAATGTGGGTGTTTTCTTCACTTAGTGATTGAAAAACGCTCCTTTTTACAGATGTCTGCATCCGATCCTCTGCAGAACTGTCTGCTTTAGAATATTGCGACTTGCGATGCACAAGGTCAAAGGTTGCCTTCAACTCAAGATGCTGCAAAGGGACATTAAGTTCCAGTTACCTACCATAATAGATGGCAATCAATGCATTTAAGACTTGAGGAACCCACAATGTTCAGAGAGGAACGTTCTGTGATGCATAAAACTTCTACTACATCTCTACTTTGTGGCAAGCAGCTGGTATCTGAAGGTAGAAGTACGTATATAACCTTTTTGTCTTTGTCGAAGTCTGTTTTCTTTCCTCTGAATGTGTGAAACCAATGCATGCCACAAATTTTAAAACTATTATTTTGTAAGCTTTGCTTTCTGTTGCGTACATTTTCTCTATTTAATATTCCAGATAATATTCTTTAGCTAAACTATATATACTCATGTGATATACAATGCACCCAGTTATTATGTAAAAAGATTAATTTATGGAAAAATAGTTTTAAAGATTTGTGAAAGAAATTTGTTTTCAATGACAAAACTTACGGAAAAGTGTCCCCCCCCATCCCCCCCCAAACATTATATGTTGTACTATTTTTATTATAGTGAATGAATGTGGAATATGTCCAAACATACTGATGCATTCATAAACAGTGTAAAACTTTACAATTTCATGGATAGCTACATGTGTGCGCTAAGTGATTCACACAAAGCAAAGTTACAGATATCTAACCTTCGTTTTTTGCAAATCGGTGGGAGAGGATGAAAGTAGACACCATTCAAATAATAACTTATTACCCTAACTTTTGGCTGAAAACTTTGGCTGTATTGTATTGCTATTAAACTGTCTGGGCGGATTGTAGTCCAAAACCAAATGCTGTTTTAATAGAATAAAAAAAAAAGAACGTTAAATTCTTTGACAAGAGCCAAGTTGAAAACAAGTTCGATTTCTTTTACTACGAAATGGAAAAATTATGTTCTACACATCTATGGATGTGTTTATCAAGGTGGCATGTGCTTGGCATGGAAATAAAGATAGATACTATTGCACATACACTCTGTTGCTCTTTAGAATTCTTTATTTTATTTATCTTTGGAGAATTAATGTGAACGTTTTCTGAAAAGGCCCAAATTTTAGTGTTAAACAAGAAGACAAACCTAAATATTATATTATACCCTTATTTCATGGGTACCCTTGGGGTGTGTGTTCCTAATACCCAAAAATCTCTTTGGGCATAGAAAATGAATAGTCAATGTCAGTGGACAAAAGGATCAATCAAGTAAAAGGTTGTGTTCATTGTGCTTATGTCAAATATGTAAATATATGTATGTGTATTATATGTACTTTCCAACCCTTCTGGAAGCTCCCAGAGATGCACAAAATCTGTTGTATCCCTCCTGGACTCCCAGGAAAGCTGGCTGCCCTCCCACATTTGTTATGATAATGTTATATGTAAATTTTCATAGTGACTCCACCCCTTTCTTCACAAGGCTATCTATGACAGCATGACACAATCAGGGGCCTGGAGGCATGACATTGATTGCTTCAATACAACCTTCCCCTTCTCCCCTTGCCGTAAATATCTTTTAGCCCCTGGTGTTGACTATACGGGAACCATAGCTACTTGATACATGGATCTGTGGAATACAGGATATATTAGGTGAAAGTGACTTTATTTCAGATTTTTTTTTGCTATTATTGCTTCTGGCTCTCAATAGATCACAATTTGTAATCTGTGAACGTGGTTCATGTGCCACCATACACATTCAGCCACACATAGACCAGCCTAATAAGAAAGGAGAGCACAGGAGAGTAGAGTCGAGTTAGAAGGGAAGTGGTTACAATGGGAACCCTACAACTCTTTCTATGTGAACCAGCACATGTACAGGGCCCTTGTAATTGAGAAACGTGTTTACACATATGGTATGAGCTTAAAATTCCACCCAGTGCTTCTATGCTTTTGCCAAATAAAACAGATTATTCAAAGCAAGCTATTTACATTTATCATGTTAATTCAGGTGCGTTCAGTGTGTGATTGTTGGGAAAACATGCAGAGCAGCTTGTAGAAATGTAGTTTTGTGTGGGATAGGAGGGAATAATGCCTGATGCATCCTCCTAGATGTCTGTTACAAACTTGCCCTCCTCTTTCTTCTTGGTCTATGGCCTCCTCCCTTGAGACTTTTCCGTTGTTATAAAGAAAAGCTTCAGTACCTGCTCAGCCTGCCTTAGTCCGAGTGGTATATCAAGTGCCGCATGGGACCATTTAAGTCATTGATAATCCTGGTAGGTCTTGAAAACAGGAGATTTTTTTATACCTTCTACAAACGGTAGACAAGCTCTAAGGAATATTTCTATTTGTTATCTGTCAATGTAACTTTGTTATCTTTATAGTGAAAATACATGAGAGAGAGAGATTTAATTCATAAAGGAAAATGCTTGCACACATTTTCCTTTTCAAATCTTGTGTTAGTATTTGTTTATGACCCATGTCTGAATTGGTTTATTCATGGTGCACTGCTCCTTGGAACGTGATAGCATTCAGAATGTAAGAGCTTTGATTGTTTCTCTTCTACTACGACTTGCATGGAAAACAGTCCTGATTAAAAGAGCTAGGACAAGTTGAATTGGTGATGCTCGGTGCTATTGAATCCATTGTCTTCCCGTTTCAATTGAGAAGCCATATCTCATTTATAGCACAATATCTGGTGAAATTGTTTACTTCAGTAA